>VYZR01083551.1:0-34131 GCA_013400675.1 Oxylabes madagascariensis
AAGTGCAAGGCAGCACTGCTCATAGGGGCTGTGGATGAGCAGCCAAGAAACACGGGGCTGTTACACATGCATCTGTCTTGCCTGTCATCTACAGCACCTTACAATTAACAGAAAGCAAACAGACTCGGTAAAGAATAGGCATAAAACCTGGAAAGCACACCCTGGTGTGCTCACAAGTCAGTTCTGTTCTGCCCCAGTGCTGAGCTGCCCAACCACCCCAAAAGACTGTCTGACAGCAGATTTTTGGTCAGATCTCAGCTGCCTGACATTTGCACTGGGAGAACTGTAATGAGGAAGTGGTGAACAGATAAACAATTTGTGGCTCAGCCAAGGAAGCCAGGTCTGTATTGCAGGGGAAGATCTGCTCCCCTCACAGCTTCACTTACGATTAGTGAGCTCCTTGAGCTGCTGCTGTAGCGTGATGGAGGCATTGTAAGTACGGAATACCTTGGCTGTCAGTCCCTCCATAAGGTCTTGAAGGTGTTTATTTAAGATACTGGTCTAAAGAAGCAGAAAGGAGATGACAGTGACCACTAGGAATGACCAGAATGTTTGTGAAACCCCTGGATCCATGACACAGACGTGCACAGCTCATGGCTGAGGCCTGGTGCACCCAGACCTGACCACAACAGAATAGCCACAGCATTACTGAAACCACAGCAAAAGTGAACAAAGAACCAACAAGTATTAAACTGGTAAAAAGTACCACAAGTGGTCAAAAAGGATTTCTTTGGTGTGGAGGTTTTGGTTTCCTACAATAAACGTGCCTGGACCACCACAGTGCTCCCAACAGAGCCAAGTGTGCAGACAGGGATGGCATGTGAAAATCTGTCACCTCACACATTCATCACCTTTGAACTCTAAAAAACCTCCCCAGGGCAGAGCCAGGCAGGCTCACCAGGACCAAGGCCCATCGCTTTGGGGACCTGTGGGCACAGTGGACAATTCAGACTGAGACAGACTCTCACGGCTTTGAGGCTGTTCTGGAAATAAATTTCCACTGAAACCATTTGTGGAACTGAGCAGCTGTTACTGCCTGGTGCCACAGCAAGCCTGCTCAGGGTGCTCCAGCACCTGAACTATGTGCTTACATTGAGGCGGTCAAAGAGGTCATCCTCAGGCTGCTTGTTCTCCATGAACAGCTGAAGATTCTTAAACACCTGCAGGAAAAGAAAATCAGGAACATCAGGCACACAGACCAGACGGCACTGGGCAGTACTAAGCTGTATGAAAGCAGGACTGCCAGGGAGCCACTAAACTGCTTTCAGGGAGCAGTGATGATGCTGGATGTTACTTCCCAGCAGGCAAAGCCCCATGTCTCAGTGCAATGCTTGTGCTGCAGGTTCCTCCCCAGCAACAGGAGTCCTGAGCCTTCAGTGCCCTCTCATCCTTTGGATCAAAATTACCATCAGGTAATTAACTGCTCTGGTGTAGCTGCCTGACAGAGAGA
Organism: Oxylabes madagascariensis; assembly: GCA_013400675.1. Taxonomy (NCBI): domain Eukaryota; kingdom Metazoa; phylum Chordata; class Aves; order Passeriformes; family Timaliidae; genus Oxylabes; species Oxylabes madagascariensis. The sequence continues at coordinate 1,451 of VYZR01083551.1, forward strand.
GAGACCCCAAAGCTACTGCCTTTTCCTTACTCTCCCATTATTACTCGAGCCAAAGAGACCCCTGAGCCATTTCCCATGGATTGAAGCTCCAAGAAACCAACCCTCCTCGCTGCTGCATTGTTTAATACAATTCCATCCCAAACATGTCTCACTGGGGTAGGAGAATAATCAAAGCATCTTTGATTATAACAGAGACCACAAATCCCAGCTCTGCGTGCTACAATTCTCCAGCTTCTCAACAACACACATTCTTCTTTAGACACCCAATATACAAAGATTTCTAATTCCACAATAATCAACTCCTCATTTTAAGCACTGAAAAAATACCAAGAGATACCAATAAATTTAAATAGAAAAATATGTTTTCTTCTTTACACAGAGAATCAAGAATTCCAGCACACATTAATTTCTAGAGCAGCAGTAGTTTGATTTTTTTTCAGTTGTTTTGCTCCTCAAGGGGCCAACATTTACAGCTGAGTGTAATGACAATTACCACAGTATTACACACAGGGTATCTAACTCAGACCACAGAGCTGCGGGCCAGATGCAAAGCTGTTACACCCACAAAAACATTTTGGATTGTGCCCTCCAGGTTTATGCTGCTGGACAGGGATTGATTCTGAACTGAGGCCAAAATCACAGCAAATTTGAAACCGGTGGATGACAGAAATAAAAGAATTGACATGGCCTAAGAAGTCTTGGCTGGCAGACACCCAAGTGCATAGGCCAGAGATATCAGTGCACTTTTTCCATAGGGTCTGTAGCAGCCAAGGTCAAGATCTACCCCTGTGAGCTCCAACATGACCCAAACCACTGTGGCAGAGGTGTCTCTTATCAAAGCCCCAATCAAACTGCTGCTCTGCCAGTGCCAGCAGTATTTCAGAACCGTTTATGTTGCTACTTGTCTCACAGGCTGCAACTCCACCATCTATAGGTGACAAAACCAACTCTGATGATGAGAACGAGACCCAGGAAGCTTGTCTAACACCACAGCTGTTACATTTGTTATGTCAACTCTTCACACAGGGAAGAGCTGCAAGATGTCTGAACATCTCATCTGCTGGGCTGCGTCACACCACAAGGATGTCACATTAACTGACTTATTTTCTGGCTCGGTATCTGAGCAGTGATAAAGCAACCTGTTAATGCCATCCAGCCTGTGCTGAGCACATCTCTGTGCTACTCAGTCTGTGTATGTGCGGGTGGAGGTGCCTCACCCTCTTCTCCACAGGGACTTTGTTGTAGTATCGGATGGAGTCCTTCCCGAGGAAGTCGAACTCAACCACGTATTCCTGCCCATCCAGTTCAGGATGCAGCTTGATGTGCTCTACTCTCAGAGAGCAGCAGCCCACGGTGTCAGCTGTCTCTCCTTCTTCTTTTTCATTACCAGCTCTCAGGGCAAGCTACATTTATATCAAGACAAGAGAGGTAAGGAATTCAAACTGTCCCCAGAATAGAGAGATGCTGCAAACCTTCAGATACTGGCCTAGAACCAGCAGTGTCCAGAGGAGAATATCTCCTTTTTTTTTAAAGGGCTTAAGCCAGGATGTTTTACCAACTTTTGCTCATTAGGTAGCTCAAACTGAGACAATTCTGACTAACGGAAAATAATTTCAAAAAGCGTGGCAGCTTTTAAAAATCAAATTGACTTCCACGCGAACTCTGCTTGAAACAATTCATACGGTTCAGTTGTTCATCTTCTATGATCCTACCCATTCACTGCACACTGAATACACTTCAAATAGCATACAGGTTATGTAAATATTGGCTTGTATAAATGATCTAAAGGCTACATTTGGCTGCATAAAACCATGTATTTTAACAGTGCTGGCTAAAACAACTTCTAACTTTTGAAATCTTCAGTGGTCATATGAAACCACAATTATTCACATCAAAGTTCCCTGGTTTACATCAAACCATTTTGAACAAAACCGGTTAATTTAGTTAGTCAAGACACCATATGCTACTAGGGAACAGCTCTCTGGGAACTGGTTTTACGTTGCTTTAAATGCATCAACACAACTGCAGTTTTCTTTATGCTGCGGTGAAAAAATTAACATAATTACAAAACCTCACAACTGTGACCTCATACTGAAGAGGTGACAAACCAGCAGAAATTCCCAGCAGGAAAACTAAAACAGCTGGAGACAAAAGGCCCATACAAACTTCCCAGTAATCCAACTGGGTGATTCTGGAACCAGGCTGTGAGCTTTGCCTGAACGAAACAATGCTGCCTGAAATAGCCGTGTTTAGTATAATAGTTTATTGCTCTGGATTCCAGGTAATGGGAAGGAAAAGGAGCCTGCCCACCAGGAAGTCTCAGGATACCTTAGTAACTGGGCTCAATTCTGCCTTCAAGACAAACACACAGCATTCCCAAGTATTCCCAGCAGGACAGGGAAGGCGAAGGGCCAAGGAAGGAGCCTCACCTTATCAATGAAGTACAGTGCCACAGCCCTCTGCCGTACTTTCATCTCTTTGGATTTCCAGTCTTCTCGGTATTGATTCCGGATTTTATCTACACACTTCTTCAACCTCCGAGCTGTCTCGTACTTCTGCCAGTCCTTCTCACCCTGCAGGGAAGTTGGAACAGAGTCAGCACCACAGAGCAGGCAGGGGACCAGCTCCAATCTCTATCTCAAGGCTTTGCAAGCCCGTGTGTGGCAAATGGTCTCGCTGTACAAAAGCGCTGAGATGCTGCTGCTGCACAGCTCAGCTTCACACTGTGCTACCACACAGCTGCAGGTCATTCAGATTTCCATGATATTAAATACTTCCAAGGAAGCAACCAGAGAGAGACACAAAAGACACATCTTCCCTGCTTCTCAAAATACAAATGGTTTCCTTTGCTTTATTCAGATGGCACTTATGTTCTTTCAGCTGTGTAATTAAATACCCATAAAAGGCAAAAGCAACATCAACAGTTCATCATCATTATTATATATTCAAGACACAGCAAAAAGAGGGCAGGAATTCACAAGGAATAGAGATATTTTTCCTCCCGTATTTGTAGGACAAACTCCTTGTTTCCAATCCAGGAAAAAATCTCTCAGAAAAAGACTTCATGAAAGGAGCTAAATTCTTGCTTTTATGGACTTGATCCACAGACAGGGTATTTGCTCCCCAGCAGGAGTTTGTTTTTCCTTCAGTCATGAGCTCCTTACCAGTCTTCTCAGCCAGGAGCCTGGCCGGGTTTTTAATTTTACAAACAGCTAATTAACAACCCATGGTTAGAACTACATTACAATACCAGGCAGGGGAATTTAAGGCCAGATGTATGAGAAATATCCACCAGAGCAAGACCATTCTTGGATAATTGCTTCCTTTTAGGTTTACACAGGTTAAAGGATTCCTACTATAAATGACACCAGCATGGTTTTCAGAAGACATTTCCCAGATTTCACCTGCTCTCCTGGGCAGTAACTGTATCCTCTCTTTTCAAGCGGGAACAGAAACACAGAAGCTTCCCTATGTTTTTCAACCAGTGTAGGATGAAACAGCCAGGTAGCTTTACCTCCTATCTCTTTCCTAACCAAGAGCTACATTTGCTTCTTGGAAACATGACCAGGAGGATTGTTTTGGTTGTATTTTTCTAACTGGATCTTTACCTTAATTCTTGAGCTAGGGTTCAACATGATGTATTTGATAGAACCTTGGATGTTCTCAGTCCATGACACCAGCCAGGTCACCTTGTTATCATGCCGGACCTCCTTCCATTTGTGTCCTGGTGGAGGGGCAGGGATTTTGGAATCCCTACAGAGAATTAGAAAACGGACGATAAAAGCTATTTGAATAAAATCCCACCAGCATCAGAACAGAGAAGGTAACAAACAGCATTACACAAAGGAAGTGCAGGGAAAGGAACTGAGGCAAGAGAAGTGCTTTATCTCTACAAGCAAGAAACCAAGTAAATCAAAATGCAAAGATCAGGAATGTAACTGCTACCAACATGTACCTGCTGAAGAATCATATTGCAGGTGGGACACATTGCTAGGACCAGTTTTGATTTGTGAACACTTAATAGTGTGGACACTTATGAGGACTAGAGAGACTATAGAGAAGCCCACCAAACCTTAGTCTTCAACATCAAGGAAGACAAGGTAGGGCAACCTATGTAGAAGAAGATTATTTTCTGGAAATACTGGCAGGAAAGGCAGTTTAGGCAGATGTAGGCTGTAGGCGTGAGGAAGAAAATACGTTGAAAAAGTTCTACATGAAAGCCATGATTGCCTTGCTCAGTCTTTGCTTGTATGACTCAGTTGCTTATCCATACGAGAACAAGATAAGCTGCATCCCTAATTCTACGTGTTTGAGTACCAACTTATACAGGGGTTTAAAAAATGAGCTCTAGAAAGCAAAGCCAGGTGTGAAGCATGCAGTGCTCACTTGCTGCAGTTAATGATGATGTCTTCGGGCATGATGCGTCTCTTCAGCATTCCCATTTTGGGATGGTTCCCACGACCTCGGAAGAGACCTGGGGGTTCAATCTTAAAGTTGGCAATCCTCTCCTTGTGGTTGTCCATCACACAGTAACCATACTCCTTCAATAGCCGCTCGTTCTCCTCTTTGATTTTCTGGGAAAAGCCAAAAGCAAAGATGACATGGCACATGCAGCACCTTTATATGCCAAAACTTAAAATTTTTATATTTGCACCACACTAATACTGAAGACCCAAACAAAAACCAGATCCCCATCATGGCAGGTGTATCAGACTGGCCAGAAAAGCATTCATAAAATGCACACAGCACAAACAAACTGGAAAAAGGGAAAGAATGTGTGAAAACTCTCTGAAAAGTTGTATTTGAAGAAAACAGATCAGTGCTGGTGAAGGCAGCTGCAATTTTGCCACAACAGAGGTGTGTATCTCTATCCAAATATCTCAGCTTCCAGGGTACCCTCAGCACAGTACTGCTACTTTGTATTTTATACTGAGCATTTGACATCCACTGGACTTCCTATCTTGTTGTTTATGTACAAAAATTCTGTGTATAAGAGACTTCTGTGTTTGAACTCAGCATCGGAAAGCAGGCAAAGGAATGTCTCCAGGCTGCTGCATGTCAAGCCTGTGTCAGCAAATGGTTTCACAAGCAGGACACAGTCTTCTAAGAAAGAATGTGCTGAGATTTCACTGCATACTTCCGTGCCTGAACTCTAATTATACAGAAGGAAAAATAAAAACATTGCAGCTCAAAATAAAACATCTGACCCACAGACAGCACTGCTGCACCAGCTAAGAAACAGAAAAAGCCACTTCTGCTCCATTTTAAGAGCCATCATGGACAGGAACTGAAGGGCTCACCCACATTTATCAAACAGAAACAGAAGGAAGACAAGGGCTCTCCAGTTTGATGGGATCCCTCTGATCCCAAAGGCTGTAATTCCAAGCTGCCAGGGCCTTCATTCAAAGGACAATACTAGAGCATTGCAGAAGATCAACTGAGAACTTGGGGAAAGTTTCCACCTGCCAACATCCATTGCAGTTAATTTAATTCTTAACCTACAAGACACTGCAGCCATGCTACTGGATAATAAAGTACATTTTTTATTAAAAAAAAAAAAATTGCTTGATTTTTAAGATTTCTTTCTCATTTTATTCACAAAAACATTTCCTGCTNTGCAGAAGATCAACTGAGAACTTGGGGAAAGTTTCCACCTGCCAACATCCATTGCAGTAAATTTAATTCTTAACCTACAAGACACTGCAGCCATGCTACTGGATAATAAAGTACATTTTTTATTAAAAAAAAAAATTGCTTGATATTTAAGATTTCTTTCTCATTTTATTCACTAATGGCATTGCTGCATCCTTTCCACCATTCTGATCCATGCAATCCTTAACTGAATATCCACTGCTCATTATTTCCCAGGGACCAATGAACCCAGAGGCAGCACCTCTGATTCCCTTTATTAACTTAAGCAGTTACTTAACTTTACTTAAGCATTTACTTACTTAACTTTATTTCCCTAAGCAGGATCAGCCCTATCAATATCATTTCAAATCAGGATGAAGATTCAGCTGTAAACACAGAGCTCTGCCCTACCTGAGCTGCACAGTGCAGACTCCTACAGCTCACATGAAAGCAATAATCTGAAAGCTGGTGAAAAACACTGACGTATGCACAGCAAGGAGAATGACTGCACAGAGATGTTTACAACCACGAAGTCTCCTAGAATTCCCGCTGGTACCTGTTTCTCCTCCTTGGACATCTGTTTCCTAGCTTCCGACTGAGCTTTGAAATACTGGCTCATGTGGGTGAAGTCACACTTGCTGAGGCTGGTGATAGTGCTCTTCTCTTCAGAGGTCATTTCCTTGCAGAAAGAAAGCAGTGCTTTAAGTTTTCACACACACGAAGTTTTCATGCATAGCACAGCTTACCCTACTCTTGGCAGCCTAAACAGGCAGGTTCTCACAATAACCCCCCCAAGAACCCCCAAATTCTTGCACAGGCTCACTTCAGAGAGATCAAAGAGGAAAGGACAAGCAGCAGATCCTATGGAGCACTGGCCTTGCAGGGTTCTGAGCTCCCCAAGCACTGTGAAATGTTGCATCACTTTCCAAAGAATTCCCACACCCTGACTGGGACTGCTGAGGGATGGGGAGAAACACATCCAGGAAAACTGCATCCAACTAATCTAAAGGTTTGCTGTTATGGCTGATGACTGAGGTGAGCATCTCTATTTTAGCTCTTTGGAAGAGGTTTCCTTCTAGTAAATCTGGCTCGTACACAAGGCATGTAACAGGCAAGTCAGCTACACCCCATGGTGCTGCAACACAGAAACCTGACTCTGTTGGTTTAGAAAGGCATTTATGGCAGGGTCCTTCCTGGTGGAAATACAGGATAAATGGGAAACTTCACAGCTACAGTCTGAGGCAGCTTTTAGTTGTCTCAAACCAACTTTTGTGTGCATGGAGCAGCAGCCCCTTTTCACTGATTGCACAGGAGACACTGGCCATGTCCACAGTCACTGCAGCCCAGGACTATGTGCATACCTTTCTCCAGTCCTTGAAGAAGTTTTTCCTGAAGATCTCCTTTGTAGTGTACTCATGATCAAGCATTTTTGCAAAGAATGTGGCAACTTCTTCTGCTTTGGTACTCAGCTTCATGACTTTACCTACAAAGAAAAGTTTTCTTCTTAAAGAAAATGGTAAACAGGAATCAAAGTCATAAAGAGAACATAGTAACTACCCTAAAGGATTATATTTTTACTACAGAGAAGTTTGTCTTAAAATGTTACATAATACAGCAACTTGAATGGACAAAGGAAACAGAGGAGCACAATTGCTTGACTTCCACCACAAACATTTTGAGAAAAGTTTCCTCTGGAATCCAAACATTCAAAAAAGCAACAGCAATCTGATGTGAGGCAGGTCTGGGCTGCAGGGCAGGAAGGGGAAAAGGCCTGCTGCAGGAAACCCTCTGCTGAGCCACCCCCGTGCTGGGTGTGCTCCTGGGGAGACACTGCTGTTTGATGTCAAAGAGGCAGGGATTTTATTAAATTTCATATTCCAGCACTCAGACATATGGGAAATACAGTCCCTGTACTCCTTTTCAATGCACAGACTCCACCTTGGAACACCCCTTCCAGCCTTTAGCTATTTCTAGGCAGGAAGAGCCCTTCCTCTGGATACACCACAAATAGGCTGGAAAGAGATGCCAAATATTGAACTCTCCTTCATTGCAGGGAAACGTGTCAGGGTCCTGCTAATTGTTCCTGCTGCTGTGGGAACCACCCCTGCATCTCCAAAGCAGGCTCAAAAGGCAGCTGTTTGTAAGAAAGACTGAGCTGTCAGTGAATGGAGGGGTCACATTCCAGCTTCTCTGCATGACTGCAGCACAAAGTGGGATTGCTGCAAGGGAAGACTGAAACACAAGGGAAAAGAGGCGGCTGCAGCAGCGAGGCTGTGGATTCCACATCTAACACTCCTATCGAGCATTTTTTAGTCCTGACTGCATTCCTGATGAAACGTGGGGTGCCAGTGATCCCTCTGAAGGATTCTGCATGCAGCTCACATCTCCAGCTAGTTCAGTTGCAAGAAACATTTGAAGTTCCAATGGTTGGCAGACAGTCAGTACCTGGGGATTTTTAACAACCATTTTACCGCACAAAAGCGAACACAAGAAACTGTTCAATCTGTGCTCTTGGAAAAAAAAATACCCACGCTTTGGATTTACTACATATTTTCAAAAGTTGCATCATCTCTAAAATTAAATCATGGGAGTCAGCTATAAAGCCTTAAGATCTATAAACCCTCGTAAAACAGGACTTAGCAAAAGGTCCTCCCAAGGATCTGAGAATATTCCACAATCAAACTAAACCAACAGTAACTCTGCCAATTTTTAAGCTGTAACCTAAAATACAGCATTTGTTTGCTTATAACAGGAAATGGGGGAAGGGAGAGACAGCAAGGGAAACTGTTTTTCCAGGCTGCAATTTTAGCTTGACAGAGGCTATGGAGTTAGTAACATGTTATGGGGCTAAAACGTCTGATATTTTTTCCAGCTAGCTGAAGGCTCAGTCACCCTTATCTAATCACTTTAGAATATATTTCATTGGACACGATTTCCCTTTTTTTTCACCAAGGTTTGAAAAGTGTCTCAGTGACAAAGCTGGTAAAGAAAGGATTTATTCCAGAGGCATGCATATTAGTTACCTGATTTCAAAACTGAAAACCAGACAGCAAGCAGGGGACATAACAAGCAGAAGAAACACCACGGCCACGACTGCAACTGCCACCACCTACACCCTTACCTTGCCCCATCTACAGAAAAATGGGCAAGTTTGAGCCGCCTCTGGACTATGAGCAGTGACTGGTTAACCCACAGGCACTGAAAAAGGATGGCTTTGGCATTTCAAGCTCCTTCCCCGAGTGGGTATGGCAGCCACTTCCAAGAGCCCCAGCAGTTGTTACGTGAGATGAAAGCAGGCAGTGAATCCCTAGGCCAGGCACAGATTCCTCCGGTGTGAGCTGGCTGCTGGCCAGCCACAGCCTCATTATTGGGCTCTACAAATCACCCTGGGATAATCTTGAAATGAGACAATGCCTTGTGAGCACAGACAGAGGCTCTCAGCAGCTGCTGTGTAAATCAGACATCTGATTTTTTGCCTAGTTTCTCAAGGAAGACTTACGGGATGTCTTTATTTGCCAGACCCCCTCCCCGTCCAGTCCATGACTATTGAGCTTATTGATGAATTTCTGTGATGACAGAGGCAGAGGCTGCAAAAATCCCTGCAGAGGCTCTGTGAAATAGATGGCTGGAGGGACGAGGAGCTTATTGCTGTCTGCACCAAGGGACAGCACAGTGCAATCTGCCCCTCCCCTTCTTTAGACAACAGGAGAGATCATGCATTTTTCAACACAGGGAAACAATTTCCAACTTAGTATCAAGTTCTTATCAAATCCTAAGAAAGAAGGCTGCAGACATCCTTGATCACTGTGCTACTTGCTTAGAGATGGCCTTTAATAGGCTAGAACATATTTATTTCACTACTTTGCTGCTGACAGTGTAATACCACCTATTCCTCAGTATTTAAAAACACTGTGTCATGTCACATGAAAACAGCACGTTGCTCCTGGAAGAGTTCCATGTGCAGATGTCCCCATCACCAAAAATTACATTTTCATCCGATCAAATACCTCCCACTTAATTCAATCCTGGGTTAATTTGATCCTTCATTTAACATGATCACAGGACTAAAAGGAAACACACAGGTCATCAAGTCCAGGCTCCAAGAGGCATCACATCATATAATCCCTTCCACGTGAGCCTCGACCAGCCAGGCAGCCCAGGATACTTGAATCTCACACCAAGCAGTTCCACCACATGCAGTGGTCAGGGAATGGGACTGTGACTTACATGGGATGGCTGTGTCCTTGAGACCAGGGTCATCCCTTTCATCCCTACATGATCCTAATCATCTGTACCCAAATTCACTTGTCTTTTATTTGGCTCACGCCACCAAATGATGATGAATTTTCACCACAGAGGATGGAAATTGCAATTCTTAATGTTCAGGGAAACAAGAGCAAGCCTAAAGAGGACCAGTGATGAGGCAGCTGCAGTTACATACTCCACTGGTCACTGCTACTCTGAGGCATCAGACACCCTTGTTCTGCTAAGGAACCTGAGAGATTCACCACCAAAAGGGACTGAGAGCAGGTTCATCCCTGTGTCACTTCAGTGAGCAGAATTCAGCAGGCTCGGGTAAATTCCTTTTCTTCCACAGACCTCACTTCGCTGCTGAGGAGCTGATTTAAGTGAACCACTAAAACACAACCACCTCCTCAGCTCTTCAGTCCCCAGAAGAACACTGCAATACCCTGAGATGTTTATTTCTCTTCCTAACAAGTAGAAACACAGATTAACTCACCATCATAATAAAACTTGACATTTTCAGGCAGAGGTTCATATGGTGGAGCAAATACAGGACCTTTGTGCTCTAGGAACTTCCATTTAATGCCTTCAGGGTAGCGCTCTTCTTCCCACCTTCAAGAAAGAAATATGAACCAATACAATTTTAAGCTCCCAATCTTCATTTTATTACTGTGTATGTATGAGGGTATGCTAAACCAGCAAGAAATCACTGCTTTGTCAGGTACAGACCAACAACAAATACTCAATGTACTATCACAATTTAATTCCTTTTGTTCTCTTTTTCCTTTTTCCAAAAGCAGTGTCATATCCATGAGCAGAACACCTTGGGCTGCAGATTATCTGATGCCATCCTATCCCTCGCCTCTCATTTGCTCCTCTTTTCACAAAATCACCCAGCTGAAATTGCTTAGATCTTAAGAAAATAAGACTTGGACCCTGTAAACCTGCTAGGATCATGCCAAATTAGTTTCTGCTGTGATCTAACATCAGGTCCAGGATGCCTGCTCAGCAAAGTCAAACAATTGTGGCATATTATGCAGCTGCTTTCAGATGTGGACAATATGCCATTAAGGGCAGAGATAAAGAAACAGATGTTCATTTACGACCTAAATGAGAACAAACCTGCTTGGACTAGAAAGACTAAAACCTGCTCTGTCGTTTTGAATTCATTCCAATTCTCTGGGTAAGAAAAGCACACTTGAAGAAAAACAGAGCAGCCCAGAAAACTGCATGTTTGCCTTAAAGACGCACTATAAAAAATGCTCTACAAAAGCGCTTTGCAAGTGATGCATTTGGTATCACAACACAGCAAGGCAGGCGCCACCAATCCCACATTCCACGGGAACAGGGTCAGCAATTCATCTGCAGAGAAAAGGGTCCTGCCAGGCCAGGATCCTCCCCCCACTTCCAGTGCCCAGGCCACCGATTCCACACTCCTCCCCTGCAAGCTCCTTTCATGATTACCACGATGTTACTGCTACATGCTGCTGGCACAGGGTTCCCTGCTGGGAAAGGCTATTTCACCTCAGCGATCAATCAACTGGAAGACCATTAACCTGTCAGAGCACTCAGCCTCTGAATTGCCCAGAAAACTTTGTTGAGCAGCCATGACAATAAAAAAAGGGAGTTTAAGCTTCTGTCTGGTGTCAGCCCTAAGGAGCAGCATTGCCATTCCAGGTGCCACAGCAGCTCAGGAAATGCATGTACTGCCTGCATCTCAGGAGTTGTGATGCACCAACAGATTGCTTCAGCTCTACTGAGATAAAAGTCATAGAAGATAAAAACTGTACAGAGACAAGAGTTCCCCCTAGAAGACACTCAAAATGCTTCACTTGTGTCTGTACATCAACAATTTAGGAAGAGCAGCAACACAGCAGCTGGCTGGAGTTTGAAAGGCACCGTCTTTGACCACACCACTGGACCTGACTTCTTCATCCTCCTGATGAGAAGCAACAGCTTTAAGAGCAAAGCACCCAAACCCAGCTATCAGTACAGAACTACATGTCAGACTTCAGTCCCTGGCTGGGAAGAAGGCTAGAGTAAACCATGTTGATATAAGAAACCAATATTGACACAGATTCCAAATATTTACATTCTTAATGATTGTTGTGTTTTGTTGAGTTTTTTTTAAAATTAATTAGAAGCTGGAAATATAAATATTTTGTCAAACGTAGGCCTAGGTTTTTCCACCCAGAAGCTCCTTTCAGCAAAATAAATCTAAACCACTCTCAGCCAGAATAAGCTTCTTCTCTCTCACACTGAGCAATTTTATTCCAGTAAGAATAAAATAGGGACATCATTCACAGTAGTTACTGCTTTTCAGCAGACAGGTTTGTCATTCTTGTTTTTTTAGATTTATTCCTCTGGTATTTACTTGGTGAGAAATTCAATACCTCTATCCCTTCCTGTTCTTTTACAAAGGACACGTGTAAAAGCAGTACTAGAAAGACAGCAGCTTAAATAGATAGCAGAAGGACATTGTGCCTTCTGGGAAGGCTACAAGGAAACATGGGATTCATGGGGTAGTTTCTAAGCTCAAAACTACCAGAAAGTGTGCCACAAAAAGACCACAACCACCCCCAATCCTACCTCCACCTTCCTAAACATCACACATAAGCATTAAGACAAAAGGTAGAAGTGAGTCTCCTGAGTGTAGCTCATTTTCCATCCTCATTTAGCTTCAAACAGGAAAAGCACTACACTTTTACAAGGGCAGCACCACTGCCCTTGGCAGCTTCTGGTTCTAAAGCAACATTCTACACATGATTTTGTGGGAGAATGCTGCCTGTTAGGAAAGCTGCCTCACTGATTTCAGCAACAACTCATCCGTCATACCAGCTTCTTAATTAAATCCCACATCAAACTTATCTAAATATGCCAGGGTGGCTCAGGAAGGAAAAGTTGGGGAAGATCTTTCAAGTGGAATGAAAAAAGAGAACATTCTTGGGAAAAAAACAGAACATACCTCAGGGATATGTTATTTCAAGGAAATGAACTTGCTGTAACACAAGGTGGGAGAAGTGCTCCTAAGGTGCACTTGTGGATCACATTCTTCGCACGCCGGCGGGGCGTGAAAATGACCTCTGCAAGAGCTCCACACGGTGATGAATGAGGCCAGAGCCTCGGGGATGGCTGCATCAAGCATTCACACAAGTGAGGATGGAAATGCTCAAGGCAGCAAGCACTTGAGGAAGCAGCCAAAAAAAGGTATCAGACGCTCAGAAAATTGACTCAGATGGAACATAAAATGCCCTTAAGAGAAACAAGTGAAGTGCAGATGAAACCTTGTCCAGCAAAGGCACGCTATACAAAGCTGCAGATGGATGACAGGAACAGCAGCAGAAGGATGCAGCTACCTCGTGCCAAATTCTGCAAAACATGCTTTCCAAGGCACTTTTCCTCAGCAGTGAGCACAAACTGCAGAGCTTAACACAGCTACAGGGGCCTGTGCTGCCCAGGCAGGTGAGGGGAGAACAGCACAGCTTCCCAGTCAAGGTCTGCTGTTCAAGGATACAGCCCACAATAAAAAGGAGCTGGGGTAACAGAATATTAAGTCAGACAGAACCAGTAAGGGCAGCTGAGACAAAGCCAAAAAGACAACAGATCATTAAGGCTTCAAAAGACCTCCTGTAGCTTCCTAATGCTTCACGTCCCTGTAGTTTGGTAATGTTACAGTACACTAAAAATATGCTGTCAAAGGATTTGAGAAAAAAGTGGATTGTCCAGGAAAAAGGGAAGTCTTGGGGAGGGACTGAAAACCCAGGGAGTTTCTAAGGGAGTATTCAAGTATGAAAAAGATTTGCAAGTTGTGACAGTCAAAGAGAAGTATGTCAAGACTATAAACACTACAAAAGATTTTTTTTTCTTTTTAAAGATGAATCAATAATAGTGTCAATAAAGGAGTAAAGGATTGAACCTGAAAGGATTGAAGAAGATTGCAAAGACTTTCCCCAACTCTACAGATCTATTAAAAACAGCCAAATGATCTGAGAAAGATCAAGGAAACATCCCTGAAAGGTCATAAAAATACATTAGAGGTGGGCAGAAAACACACATGCTTTAGAGAAGTACATGTGCACTAAAACGAGGGAAATACTAAGGCCAAAACTTCAAAACACACAAACGGCAGCTCCCTCAAATCTAGAAATAACAGCTTAAATTACTATGGAGGGTTAAAAAAAAATCCAGCAGGTTTCTTACACAGAGCACTACTGATGCATCACAGGTCTGTCTTCCAAATGAACCACAAAGGTCAGATTTATTTAAAAAAGGTTCTAAAAAAATTTAAGAGTGAGTGAAAGTACACCTTTTCAGTGATGTTACTTAAGGATCCTGGGCAAGACAGAAAGTGTTTTTCACTTAAAACTCATTTTCAGAAATCATTTGTCAGACAGGCTGAGCTAACTGGTACAAGTTGCATTTCTGTGCCAGAGGCAGGAGCAGTTTGGAGAGGCCCAGCTGACACCCAGCTAGATTGAAAAGGCAGACACCCACTCATGCTGTACCTCCATGGAACACAGTTAAGTTCTACTAGAATACTGCTTAACACATCTGCACATATGAATATATCCCTTAATCCACCTGCACCTATTAATAGATTCCTGCTGACACCCCCAAGCCTAGAAGCTTTTGTACTGCTCTGAAGAATTTCAGCACAGAGCAGCTTCAGGGCACAAGAATATTGGTATCTGATCATTACAGGCAGCCTCTAGATGACACAGATAGGGGAAAAAAACCGACCAAAACCAGACAATCCCACAAAACACTTATTTCCTGTTTTAGGGATATCACTTCTACTTCAGAGGATGAACATAGTGAATGAGATATTTATTTAGAGCTTACCAGAAAGTAAGCCAATTATTCAGAACAAATCCTCATGAATCAACAGAAGAGAAAGCCAGATGTGCTTATTCAGCCAGCATGGGAGGTACAGGCAAGTCCAGGTGCAGATGGGAGCCTACAGCACTGACTATATATAGTTACCATTTCCATTTTTGCTCCTCTTCTTTTTTCGGCTTCTTTTTTTTGTCCACTTCAGGGACTTTCTTATCTTTGCTCTTGATTTTCTTTGCTTTGCTGTCCTGCAAAATGAGTAAGCATCTGTTAGAACAAGCTACTGTATTTCCCCCTCCCCTGAAAAGATGTGTTAAAACTAAAAGACTCCCTCTTGGGGTATATAAGAGCTGAATTCCTGTGGCTTCACCACATAAATGTGCTCTTAGATCATCCCATTAAGTCTGCTGATGGTCCCACTCAAGTTTTCAGCCAAATTCTTTTACTTTACACCGGGGACACGCCAAATGCACACAGCCAGTTATCACCTAGTAAGGGGCAAGTCTGGGCCATGGGAACAGAATTGCTGTGTTACAGAACCTCCTCCTCGGCCTGCACTGGTGCACCTGGTCTGGCAAATGCTACAGAGCACAATCACCACAGTCAGGTGGCTTCTGGGATTATCCTGCTGTGTGCTCAGTGTAGAGCCACTTCCTCTGAAGGGAAGAATCAACCCTACTGCCTGGAGGTGCTGCAACACGTGTCTCACAAGGGTGTCTTTGCTAGATGTGTAGTTTGTCAGTCTCAAATTATGGCTAACCTTTTCCAAGTGCCTCTCCAAAAAAATTTTCACCTAGGCTCCATCTAAATGCTTTAAGCTTCCTTCTAGCATCTAATCTCTTTATCATCTCCCCTGCCTCTGAACCCTGTCACATCATCTGTGCAATTACCACATGTTGTGAGAAAGGCTCCCCTGCTCCCTGCCAACTCCTTAACAGAAGAACAGTGAATTGCCTGGAACAGCCTGGAAGTTCATGTCCTGCAGGCATCTTCTCCACCCATTGTTTTAAGGGTAGGAAAGAAAGTTTCCCTGACTTTTAATACGTTATAGTTCAGGTAAGTTCATATCTGCATCATGAGTAGGGATCTGCCACACACAGCTCTGCTCCAGACAAAACATAATTTCACACCAAATAGCTTGGCTTTTCTTGATCATAGAAATAAACTCGTCTGTCACATTACCTCTTCTTCCTCTTGTTTCCTTTTCTTTGCTTTCTTGATGTCTTCTGTTTTGATTTTCTTGGGTTTGTAGTCAGCACTAAGAACAAAAAGACTTGCTGATGAATCCATCCATTTTCCAGTACAAATAAAGAGAAGTAATAGACACACAAAATTTGTGTGCACAAGCTTGCAGCATAGCTGGCATTTTTAATTTCTAAAGAATATAATTTATACCGATCTCTCAGAAGGCTCAATAATCTCAATCCAGCACAACAGTCTACAAAACCTACAAGATGTTATTATCAGTACCACTCCACAAGTTCCACTGCTGAAGCAAACATCTTCCTCGATGAAGAATCGATTCAAAAGCATTAGTAGCCATGCAGTGATTCCATGGGATGGGATAAATGGGTAAAACCTTATTGCCATGTTCCATCCCAACTCTCTTTCCAGTCATCAGTCTCGGATCTTGACCACAAGGCTCACTTTTTGCACTAGCTCACTAGCTCAAACAATAGTGAAATTGAGTACTGGCAAATTACATAAACATCTCATTTCCACTGAGGTTGGACAAGACCTCTGAGATCATCCAGTCCAACCCATGACTCAACACCACCTTGCCAACCAGACCAGGACACTGAGTGCCACTTCCAGTCTTCCCTTAAACACCTCCAGGGACAGTGACTCCACCACCTCCCTGGGCAGCCCATTCCAATGTCTAATCACTCCTTCTGTGAAGAAATTACTGCCAATGTCCAACCCAAACCTCCCCTGGCACAACTTAAGACCATGTCCTCTTGTCCTATCCCTTGTTCTCTGGGACCAGAGCCCGACCCCCACCTGGCTGCACCCTCCTGTCACGGAGTTCTGGAAAGTGATAAGGTCACCCCTGAGCTCTCTCTTCTCCAGGCTGAGCCCCCCGAGCTGCTCCTCGTCGGACTTGTGCTCCAGACCCTTCCTGAGCTCCGCTGCCTCCTTCTGGCCTTGCTCCCCAGTCGATGTCTTTCCTGAATTGAGGGGCCTAGAAATTGTGGTGCCCCTCACCAGTGCCCAGGAAAGGGGCAGAATCCCCTCCCTGGTTCTGCTGGCCACACTATTCCTGATACAGGCCAGGTGCCATTGGCCTTTTTTGCCACCAGGGCTCATGTTCAGCTGCAGCTGACCACCATTCCCAGGGCCTTTTCTGCTGGGCACTTTGCAGCAACTGTCCCCAGCCTGGAGCATTGCAAGGGGTCATGGCCAAAATGTCAGAACTGGCACTTGGTCTTGTTGAATGTCATGCTGGTGGTCTCAGCCCATTGATCCAGCCTGTCCAGATCCTTCTGCAGGGCTTTCCCACCCTCCAGCAGATCAACACTCCCCCCCAACTCGGTGTTAGCCACACATTTATTAATGGTAGACTCAATCTCGGCATCTAGATCATCAGTAAACATATTAAACAGGACTGGGCCTAACACTGACTCCTGGGGAACACCACCAGTGATGGTGCAACACAATCTCTCACAACTCTCTACACCTGGATTGTCCAGCCAGTTCTTAACCCAGCAAAGAGTGCACTTGCCCAAGCTGTGGGCTGATGGCTGAAAAGGAGGAGACAGGAGAATGCCGTGGGACACAAGTGTCAAAGGCTTTGCAGAATTCCAGGCAGACAACATCCACAGCCTGTCCCACATCCACCAGGCAGGTCACCTGGTGATAAAAGGGATTCAGGTTGGTCAGGCAGGACCTGCCTTTCCTAAACCCACACTGGCTGGGTCTGATCCCCTGGCTGTCCTGTGGGTGCCATATGATCACACTCAGGATGATCTGCTCCACAACCTTGTCAGGCACTGAGGTCTCCAGGCTGACAGCCCTGGAGTTCCTTGGATATTTCTTCCAGCCCTTCTTGTGGATGGGTGTCACACTGGTGCCTCAAGTCATCTGGGACCTCTCTGGTGAGCCAGAACTGGAAAAATGATGGACACCAACCTACAGAGCCCTTCCACCAGCTCCGTCAGCACACCTGGATGGATCCCATCCAGTCCCATAGACCCGTGAACATCTAAGGGGCTCAGCAGGTCACTGTTTTCTCCTAGATTGCAAGGGCTCCATTCTGCTCCCCATCCCTCTCTACCAGCTCAGGGACCCAGCTGCCCTCAGGATAACCAGTCCTACTGTTGAGGAGTGATACAAAAAAGGCATTAAACACCTCAGCCTTCTCTTTGTCTTTGATAACGTATTTCCTCTGGTATCCAATAAAGAAAGAAGGTTTTCCTTGGCCCTCCTTTTGTTATTAACTTATTTATAAAAACACTTATTATCCTTTACAGAAGTGGCCAGATTATGTTCTAACTGAGCTTTTGCCTCTCTAATTTTCTTTCTACACGACCTAAAGAGATCCTTAAGCACTTCTGGAGTGGCCTACCCCTTTTTCCAAAGGCGATACACTCTCTTTTTCTTTGAGTTCCAGTGCAAGTTCCCTGCTCAGCCAGGCTGGTCTTCTTCCCCACTGGCTCATCTTCTGGCATACGGGACAGGCTGCTCCTATGCCTTCAAGATTTCTTTCTTAAAGTATGTTCAGCCTTCCTGGGCCCCTCTTTGTTTTTAAGGGTTGATTCCTAAGGGACATTCTGATTCAGCATCCTGAACAGGGCAAAGCCTGCATTTTAGAAGTCCAGGATAGAGGGTTTGTTGACACCCCTCCTTCATCAAGTATTGCAAACTCCATCATTTCCTGATTGCTATGCCCACAACAGCCTCGAACCACCACATCTCCCACCTGCCCTTCCGTCTGTAAACAGCAGGTCCGGCAAGGTACTACCCCTGGAAGGCCACAGCTGTCCTTACCAGCTGAGACAGAAAGTTCTTTTCCACACACTCCAGGAACCTCCCAGCCTGCCTCCTCTCCGCTGTGTTGAGTTTCCAGTAGGTATCCGGCAGGTTAAAGCCTCCCACAAGAACAAGGGCTGGCAATGGTGAAACGTCAGCCAGCCACTCATAGCATAGCTCATCCACCTCTTCATCCTGGTTGGGTGGTCTGGAACAAGACTCCCAGCAGGATATCTGCCTCACCAGCCTTCCCCTTGACGTTCATCCATAGGCACTCATCCTTACTGTCACTATTTTTGAGCTCTATACAGACAAAACACTCCCTAACGTACAGAAACACCCCAGTCCTTAATCTTTCCATTGCAGATGTGAGAGGAGAGGCCATACAAACTTAGCAGAAGGCAGCAAGTGATTACACAAAAGAAAAGATGTCCCACCCATGTCTCCTGGAAACACACAGGGATGGAGTGCCACCATGGTGAAACCCTTCCAACCCTTTAACTCCTGACTGCTCGTAAGGACAAACTACCTGAAGAGCTGGATGGGCAGAGCGGCAGATCACAGCGAGATGGAACTGAGCTTTGCCTTTCAGTGGGTTCCTGTGTCAGGCAAACATCATGGGTGTTTCTCTTGGAGACAACAACGCTCATCATAACTTATGACACACTGAGGCTCCAGGCAAACCACGCCAGGCAGTGCAGGCAAACCTCCCCCTGCCTCCAAACAGGCTGACAGTGCATTTTCTGCCTCTTGTGCAGTCGTTTCCTTGCCCAAGAGAAACCACTGAAGCCACTTAGCTACGTTAATACCTCACGTGCCCACATTTCTGTTTTACAGTCTTCATCAGTCTTTACCTGCCTTCTGGGGCTTTTCTATTTACTAGTTCTGCAACATTTCACAGCCCCATCTGCAGAGGCAGGTAATGGCATTTTGCCTTGCACAGCACAAATACTATCCCTGCCCTGCTCAGAGAACTTGTAACAGCATAAGAAGCCTGGTCTCAGACCTCCAGTACCCATCTCAAGAAGTCTGTGCTGATCACTTGAAATTCCACCTGCTCCCTCAACGTTATCCTTTTAAAACTAAAGGCAAACATCCAAGTCATCAGCACCCACGCTACTTACTCATCATCCTCTCGAGGTCTCTTCAGGGGCTTGGAGTCCTCTTTAGGAGATGCATAAAACCCATCATCATCTGGTTCATCTTTAATACGTGGTGGACTGCAAAAAGAAGCAAAAGAACACAGTCCTACTTTCAAAGAAGAAGCTTCTTGGAAACCAGCAACAACTAAGTTCTAGGAAATAATCATCTGCAAAATGGGCATGTCTTCCACAGAACGTGTTGCCATCACAAGACCCCAAAGACTTGAGATGTGTCATTTTCTGAATACCCACAGAGAGTGTAAGGAGAGTCATTCAATGTCTACAGATTTGCCATTTCTCAAGCAACATCAAGTTCAATTTCAACAGCTCAAAGTTAATTTTGTTTCTCTGAAGTTTTGAGTAAAAACAACTGTGGCTTCCAGCACTTTCAAATACACTTAAAAACTGAAATGCCTGCATGGAATCAAATGCAAGATGTTGTTTAGTTTCAACTCAATATCCTTATTGAGCCTTCTAAGAGAGAAGAAGATTATCAACTAAACAAAGATTTGAAAGCTATTCCCCAGAATATTTTGCCAACAAAATATTGAGGCATGTGAAAACCAGGAAAGGAGACAAAGATTTGGCAAAGTTAAACAGATAAGTCTCTTTTCACTGTCCCAACTGCAGGAAGCAAACAATCCTGTCCCTTTCAACGGACCACAAAGTTAGGCTCAATATTTTCAGCCATAACGTTCCAAGACATTAGCAATAAGAAAAAAAATAGAGTATGAGTGCAAGAGAAACTATTCTGTTAGACAAACTCATTATTTCTAGATTTCACAGAAGCATTTCACTGATGTTCATAAAGAAAATGATGCCTCAGAGTCCAAAATTACATTTTGAAGTACTTAGTGCCACCTTGGGCTTCCTTATTCACGTCCCACCAACAATTTCTATATCAAATTGACTCAGTTTCCAAGCCAACATGGGGATTTTGCAATCTGATGAAGTAGGAGTTAAAATAAGCAGCATTGAGCTTTGTACAACACAGTCAGCAGGAGACACCAGGGAGTCTCATGTTAGCTGGCAGTGTGTCCATGAAGCAGAACAAGCCGTTTGCTCCTTCACAACTCTAAAGCCACTGCAGTGCTGGGAGATGCAGCTCAGGGGAGATAAAAACAAGCTGCTCTACGAAGCCATTTCTCTTGCATCTCCTGGAATTGACTAAGACACAGTCTGCAGCACAGAGACAGTTGCAAAACGTCTATGGAAAAAAAGGTAATTGTCCTACTTAATATATTCTCCCTTTCAGGCAGAAATACGGAACTACTGTGCGTAAAGTCACTAGGAATTTTATCTATTTTAACTGAAATATTGCACAATGTTTTGCAATGGAAGAAATAAAGTGTGAGTCTGTGAAAAGAAAGGAGCTGTATGACCAAGCTGAACCTTGACTTGCATTGTTTCCAAGACTGTAACACTGTTCATCATACCAAGTCTTAAGGAAGAAAATAAAAACCATCTGAGTGACAACATTTTTCTCTGCAGAACTTTGAAAAGTATATTTCAGCAGGGCGGAAAAAAAAATTGCTTTACTCTTAGCCAGCCCTTGGCCCTGAAGAAGGCACAAATGCAATGGCTCCTCCAGGCTTTTCTCAAACACATGAAAAAAATGCTCTTGGACCGAAGGAGGATTCAGCTATCTTGATATGAGAGCATCCAACATCCCAGGTGAGATTAGCACATCACGCAATTCTGCTGAGCAGCTGAGGCTAGACAGAGTTATTAACTGCCTGCTAGACCATGGAACACCAGAATGTCACTGCTTTCTGCTTCCAGAGCATTCCCCAAAGGGCCTGGAGATGGCGCCTCTGCCCTGCGCCAAGCACGACTCCTTCCCTTGCGTTTTTAAATAAGAGCAGGGAAATGAAACAGTTGATGGAAGAACTCATGTCAAAAGGGCACATTCAAAACAAATGAAGAATACTTAAAAGGCACGGGCCAGGCAGGTGCCTTCTCCCAACCTCTATGTATCCACAGAACGTGGTGAGACTGGAAAGGTTCTGTTTGTTTTGATCTTTAAGTGGGTTCATAAACTGAAAGAATTTATGACCTGAGTGCTGTTCTTGACTAACAGATATGGATGCATGCATCCACCACGCCACACACCTTCAGTAAGTCAGTGGACTGGATTTAGCACCTTAAAATAACCAATGGCTGGATTGTAAACAAGTCACAAAAGATCTTGGTTGACTATTAAGAGAAAGTACTCTTCTATCAATTGCTCACTTCAGGTTTTTAATAAGACTACTTAGGAATGAGTGATACAACACTCAAGTCCAGGAGGTTCTATTATAAGCAGGAATTTAGTACTATAGTAGGACATCTATGCATTTCCTGAAGGTACTTCTGATTTTACATGTCACTCTTGTCACTTCTCTGCAAAGGCTTCAGTCACAATACAGGAGAGACACACAGGGGCAATCTGGAGTGGCTTTGCTGGGTCCTGTCTCCAGCAGACTGTCTGCAGGGTTCAATTTTACAACAGAAGTTCTTTCAAATCCAGCTACCAGTGCTCCCATAGCTCAGTCTGTCCTCAGCAGAATGCAGCTCCTGAGTACTTAGACAAACCCAGCATGTGCAGGCAGACACCAGGTATTGCACAGCTCCCATCTCCAGTTACTGGGTAAGCAGACCTACCCATTCTCATAAATGAGAAGAATTGAGTATCTTCTGCAGGGCTTAAGAGTGACTGCTCCAATTTTTTCTCAAGACCAAGTGAGAGGATTCAAACACTGAGCCCCCACAGAAAGTCAAACTGCAGCTTTTTCCAAATCACAGACCTGTTTTCTTACCTGGAGAAACCATTTTCCTTCTCCTTCTTTATTTTTATATCACCAGAAGATGACTTCATCTGAAAAACATAAAAAATAGGAACTGATTAGCATTTTCCAACATACAACAGAGTATTTAACTTGCAGAAGGAACTGTGACTATCTCTGTCCCCTGTAGTCATTAGTGACCTACATGACTGAAAGGCAACATGTTCTGCAAGGCTTAGTCAATTCAGTACTTTTTGGCCCTCCAATTTCCTCAGCAAATTGGAATTAAGTACATAGTTTGTTCTTGCATGAACTGAATGTGGTATGACTGATTTTTCTCCCTTGACTCTGAACCCAAGCTTGGCAAAGTGAAATGTAATGGGAGAAAATGTGGAGCCAGTGGACACAGCTCCACAGTGGAACTGTTTCTACTCACATACCTGCAGATAAAGCCCTTATGAGTTCATATCTAGCACTCCACAAACAAAGTGTCTGGGTTAGCATTGGGATAATTCTCTCCAAGTTGATAAAAACTCAAAGTACAAGCTACATCTAACCCACTGAGTTTGTACTATTCAGCATTATAAGCCAGACCCATCCTCTTGTCTCTCCCACAGGAGACACCCACCTTCTCTTCCTTTCTCTTCTCCTTGTCTTTATCTTTGTGTTTGTCTTTGTGTTTCTCTGAGCTGCCATCTTTGTGTTTGGTTTTCTCCTTGTCTTTGTGTTTCTTTTCCGAGGAATCTTTGTGCTCACTGCAAGACAAGAGAGCGTGTTTGCAGAGGAGAACACAAGGAGATTTGGCTAATAAAATTTCCAGTAGTAAAGAGTCACAGGTTTTGATGATTACAAACCCTAAAAAATAAGGGATCACCTCAACAGGAAGATCCACCACAGGCTCCTGTCAGGCATGACCCATTCTCCTTGGGAGGAAGAAGAACAGGAGGGATACCACAAAATCCCAGTTGCCAAGCCTCCGCTTCAGGAAATCAGCCTGGATTGCTGAGGAAATCCACAGTTGCTACACTTAAAGCTCAACACTTTAGGATGAATTCCTACTGTCTCTGCTTTTCCTCTTTTCCTAGTCCACATAAAACGTCACTGGAACAGAGCCGCCAGCCCCGTCAATGCCCGTGTCAGCTTTTGCTCAGACAACAGTTTGTCATTGTAGCAGCTCTCATCTCTGGAACTTAAAGAGAAAACCGCTGATCTCTATTATTCCCAAACAGATGGGAAAACCAGAGCAAACAGGATATGTGATGTCCTTGTGTTTATGCAAAGTCAAACAGAAAAGGCAGGAATAATGCTGCAGTCCTCAGCTGGAGCTGTTGATGCCACCACAGCCAGCCCAGCTCTGCTGAAACAGCCCCATCCTGTGGGGCAAGAACCCAACAAAGGTGTTTCCAAGTGAGAGTCTGGTCTGTAACTACTCTGGTGTTATGAATAGCAGTATTGAGAGATAAATACCTAGAATCTTTAGTCAGAACACAGGAGAAAATGCATACAAGGAGAAGAAAATCAACCTTTATTATTCTTTTTCTACCCACTTCTGATTTCTGAGACATTAGGATAAATTTGTATCACATTTTCAAGTTTTTCGTATCAACTAGAAAGACACATGGCTGTTTTCAAATGAAAATGAGGTTTTTCATGGAATGACAAACCTTGAAGCCAAAAGTAAGGCAATATTCTCAGGAGACTCAGAATAGAAACATCAAGAACTGGCCACAAGGATTAGCAGCAGTGGTGTGGAAGCCAAGCAACAAGCCTGGCAATTCTACAGGCCTTCAGCACACACTTATAAGGTTGTGTGGACTCCCTGAGGTCACCCAGGGCTTTAGCAAGTCAAAGGCATGGTGTAAATCAGCACGGATAGGCACCAACCAAGCTGCTTTCCTCATGCTGGCTGTTCGCACTCTCCCTTCTCAGCACTTGACTCCCATCACTGCTGTTCTCTGGGACACACTGTGCTTCTCCTTAGGATTACAAAATGCACTACAAAGCTTTACTAGAAAAAGGCACTCTCCTTATTTCAGTTATTTCAACACTCAGGTGCAAGCCCAAAGCAATCTGGGTGAACACAGCCCTGAACAACAAGCTGGGAATGCTGGGCAAGAGCATGATTTTTTAAAATTACAGGTTCTTTGAGACTTCTTTCTATCACAGAAACAGACTGCAAAAAGGTTGATGGCTACAGAGAGCAAGCATCACATTAACCAGTTCCCACAGTCTGTGTGTGATTAGGAGCAAGGCAATCACAGTCACAAATACACCAACCCACACCCAGCTTACAACTGCATACACCAGCGTGGACAGATGCATGTGAACCTGCCAAAGGTCTAAATAATTCAAACCCAGAGCAGCTTGAATAATAACACTCCAATAAATACACATTGAATAAATTGAATAAACACACACCAGCCATCCAAGCTCAAGCAGCTAAAGCATGAAAATCCATCTCTGAAGGAAATCAGTATATCCACATACTGTGTGACACTAAGAGATCAGCAGCAAGAGAAACCAGCTTCATTTTAACTCTCTAGCAACCTCTTCACACAAAGCGGTGAAGGCCTATCTGAGCATCAAAAGGCAACAGGCACTCTAGGAATGCTTGTAGTTAGACACACAGCACCACATGTTGCCTGTGAGCAGACTCAACAACTGCAGACTATTCTTACCCAGCAGATCATGTTATGTACAGTGTGCTCAGGACATGCGAGTACAGACACGGAACATCCTGACACTGGAGCCTGGAAATCCGCGACATGCCTGCTGCTGCTGCCCAGATCTCTCATCACAGCTTCTGTACCCTGTTTATTCATCAGTGTTCCAAGCTCAAGACACCTATTTAATTTTCCTTTGCTCCAATCAGATTCACTGACTGTCTGAAAGCAAAAAACCCACACGTCACTAATAATTTTTAAACTCAGGAAGGTCTGGAAATTTTGACTTGATATCTTGCACTGGCATCTGTATGCCAGGTACCCCATTTGCCAAAGATTTAAGGTTGACGATTTAAAAGGTATCTCAACCTTTGTATATTTAAACCAATACTCATAATAATAAAACAACATTCAGTATCAATATCAATATTCAACCTTCCTCTATCAATCCAAGTTGTGGATGCCCCATCCCTGTATTCAAGGCCAGGTTGGACTGCCCATGGCAGGGCATGGAATGAGATGAGCCTTAAGGTCCCTTCCAACCCAAACCATTCTGTGATGCTACAATTCTGACGTACCAAAAAAAAAAAAAAATCGTAACAAATACACACAAGGCTTAGACCCATATTGTTCTTTCCAAGACTACTTGTGTTTATTCCCTGACTCTTGTTCTTATTTGAAATTTAAATCCTACCTGAAATAAAGTGTTTTACCCAGACATTAATTTGTATCGTTAAAGCGTGGTACACACTGCAACAACTGGAGTTAGTGCTCTGAGGTAAAGTTCATGGCAGTGGCTGTTGCTTGGGAGTTTGGAATAGCAAAACCACCCCCCTCAAAACTGAGAAACATTTTGGTTTTCCAAAGCATCATACCCAATCTCACCAGCAGCCAAAAACACTAGCTTTCAGTATATGACTGGAAGAGCCCTGGGATGTACACAAAGCATGATTAAAAGCAAACTAATGGATGACAATCTGTATCTGCAAAGCTAAGACGGAAACAGAAACAAAATCCCGTTGGCCTAGAGAGGCAGAGAGAATATTTGTGTGCGCTGAATGCCTATAGCAGGAATAAAAAAAAAAAATACTAAAACCTCTAAAAACTTAGGCTTGTTTAAGTAGAAGCTCAAATGACATCTCTCTTGATAGAGAGTAAGTGGCCAGCACTGAAAAGCTATCATGCAATTTAATCTAAAGTTTTCAGTGTAGTTTCTCAGATTTTTCAGCATCAGAGCCAGAATCAAGAAGTCTGGCTTCCTGACTCAGTCTTAGTTGTTGGTCTTAATTTCATTTTTTTATCACAAGACTATCCTTCCCCTTTGCTCTGCAATAGCAGTAAATTTCTCACCCAAGCAATGTGGGCTCAGATAACCTAAGGAAACTCTGTCTCCAGTTTCACTCTGCAGCTTTATTTTCCAAAGATCAGCACTGGTGGCTTGGCCCCGAGGTCCTGCTTACTGCTACTCCTGGTGACTGGAAGGAGTTCCCTAGATAAAAATCTGACAGTGTGCACTTTTCACTCCAATGTTAAAAGAGAACATAAATTTATTTCCCTTATTTTTGCAAGCAGACTGCTGGCCAGCCCCGTGTGCTTCCAGACACTGAACCACAGCTCTTCAACAGCTCAGCACAAAACTTTTGACATGTGCATCAAGGAAGGCTTGTGCCCCACTTCTCTTGAAGGGATGGAAATCTCCATCTCCCAGAAAAGCTCCCTTGGAAATGAGCTGATAACAAAGGCCTCAAGCAACAATCCTTAGAAGAGGAACTTCTTTCTTCTCCCAAAGCAGGGCAAGTTGCTCGCATATTAACTGCAGTCAAGCTGAGCTGCTTTGGTCTTTCATTTGGCTCAGATACACACGTGAGCCTACAGGGAACACAATTTAACCACCACACTAATCTCAAAAGAAAAGAGAAGGCAACAGGATGTCATCCTTACCCTGAAGATGGAATTTCAGCCTTCTATCAGAAAGCTATTTCAGACAATCCCAAAGCTATTATTAGGAGGGACTGGGAACAATTTAAAGATCAGAAGTCTATCTTCCTGGTCAATTCAAAACTGGAAGAAAAAAAATCACTTTTCTTTAAAGAAACCAAGCAAAATGGTCTCAAGATCGCATGCACACTGCTAATTTTATCTTGAATTCATTGTACAGAGCTCTGTGAATCCTTTGTTACCTTTCCTGCACATACCTCTCTGCCAACAAGCCAGCTTGGAGTCATGAAAGTAGGACAGCAAAACCCCTGTAAGATAGAGGGAAGCTCCAGGGGAAGCTAGCCTGAACACAGGACAACTGGATCGTAACAATTGCTCATACCCAGTCCTGCTGACAAAGTAAGGTCTTCCTTCTCACCCAGATCACTGCAGTTGCATCACTGCCACAGAACTCAGAGCTATGCCTCTTGAAGGTGTTTAATGCTGACAAACCTGCACGGTTAAGTGTTTTTTTAAGGTAACCAAGTGCAGCGGGAGATCACATTAACACAGGCAGAACAAGGGATTACATCACCTACAGGTGTATCATTGTACTACTGGCTTAGTTCAGACAGGCCAGGTGAGTACACACATCTCCTGAAGCACTCCAGCCTTTGTGCCAGCTTGCTTACTATCTTCCCCTCACAGTTTTAGTGTAAACAAGGACATTCAAGGGCTGTGGGGAGCTCAGGCTGAAGCACATGAAGCAGAAAATGCATCAGAAGAAGCCATTTCCCTTGCAAGCACGGATATATTTCCCAATGAGGATGCCTGCAGGAGAGAGGAGAGGGAGAGGAAGGGAGCCCAGGCACCTGGCAGCAGCTGCTCAGGCCCAGATCACATGGGCAAGTCACAAGTGGAAAGTGTTTCCAAAGAACAGCAGATGTGCAGATCACAGCTTCCTCCTTCAAACTGCAACAGCTTCGCAGTAATTTAACACTGCATTCTTCAGGTGCCATTTATGTACGTTAATAATCCCTTCCCAGGCCCTTTCCATTCCAGCTTCAAAACCACAAGCTGGGAAGGATGCTTTATCTAAAGTGTCTCTTATTTCCCTCTCTGCTGTAATTAGCTCGTGGCAGGGAATCTGCTACTAGCGAGTGCCAGAGCCGGTTGCCATCGGAGCCGTGCCTACTCGGGAGCTGCTGCAGCACAACTGAAGCGTAAAATAACAGGGAGTTGTGATTTCAGTGCAGCCTAAAAACACGATGGGGACAGGGCACAAGTGACACAGCCCGTGTCTTGTTTGACGCAATACAGTATTAATGGAAACCTGTGATCACATCCCGGCTAATGCACACCAAGGGAGAGCTGCCTGGGCAGGGAGCACTTCCAAAGCAGCAGCACCCCAGGGAGCGACAGGTTTTCAGCTGGCCTGCAGAATATTATGCTGTTAGAGGGTTATCATATGGAATTACAGGGAATAAACACCTGGGTCCCAAAGGTTTTGCTGGGTTTCTGGCAGTGCAATAGAACAACCTGAAACCGTTCTTCCCAGTGGTGAGAGGAGTCTTTTCACAGATAACAGATGAAGCCTTCACGAAGAGGAACAAGATAAAAAGCTGGACTAATCAACAGCTGATAAAAATTTTAGGAATAAGAACAATATTCACACATTGAAATGAGGATCATGCTTAGCTCATGGTTTCTACGGACATGTGAGAATTAAGAAGACTACTAAATAAAAAGCAAAACTTTTCCCTACTGGAAAGCAGTGTCACGTTAGAAAACTGCTCAAGGTGAACTGCACTAAAATGAGGTAGAAAAACAAACCCACCCATGCCAGTGAACAGCAGGTGTGAAGTCTTTTTTTAAAATTGCCTTTACCCCTACACTGGGTATCCCTGTCTCTTCCTGTCCCCAACACACAACATTCCGAGCAGATCAGGATCACATAATAAACCAGAGGAGGTGTGCAAGAAATCTGAACTGAAATTTATCTTCATCCACAGCTAGCAAATGCCCGGAATCTGTGTTTTTCCTAGCAAAACCCTAAAATTATGCCAGTGAAGATCAGGTCTGCGAATCCCTTCTGCGTTCCATGCCTCGGTTCATCCCAAGCTGTGATCACAAGAGATTTAGTAAATGGAGGAAATATGCAATGTGACAGAAGATTTTCTTCCTGCGGCTGCGGTGCTTGTCAGGCTGACAGCGCGGCTCAGCGCTGCAGAGCAGCCTCTCCGCTCCCATCCCTGTCACAGCCAGCCCTGCCCTCCTCGGGCTCCTGGCAGCCCTGCACAGAGCCCAGGACACCTGGCACAGACACACCTGGTACTGCCAACACCTCCAACTAACAAGGCTTGGCTTCAAAGGACCTGTTATTCCATTATTCTATGTGGTCTGCTTGTCTGAAACACTCTACTCCCACAGATCAGAAAGCTATTGCCACATGAGATTTGTTTCATTTTATTTTTATAACCGCTGACATTTATATTTAATGGATGTGTATTAGATTTTTGTTTGGAGATCAGGAAGTCTGGGGCTGAGAAAATGAGCAAAAAACCACACTTTGTTGGATAGTGATGTGGATTTATTCCTTGATACAGACTGTTTTGAAGTGGGCTTCGCATTTTCTTTCCTTCAGGGGTGACAGGGAGGTCTGAGGCACACAAATGTTCTCTCCCAGTTTACTACAGCTGTAAATGAGTGGTTAAGACACAGAAGTGTCATCTTGTGAGTGGGAGAGGAGGAAAGCAAGAACCAAAATTAAGAAGTTCTACATACCACTCCACACACTTCTGTCATATGAAATCAAAATTGTCTATTTTAGGTATTTCGGAGACTTATCTTGGCAGTTTAGATCCTTCAAAGTCTGGATACAGGAAACATTCTCCTGCATTGGAGTTGTTCTGTCTTCTTGATGCAGGTTTTATTTTAAAAGCCTTTTTTAAGTACAGGACAGGAAATGAAACTGTCAAACTATTACAGACAGACACAAAAACGATCCGCTTCAAACACAACCACACACTGCTCTTAACTGTGCTTCTCAGAATGCAATCAGGGGCTCTTCACACACCACAGATAAAATGTCACAGAGGCAGCAATCCAAGTCTCCCAGAAAACAATGGCTTCGATTTCTGCTAAAGCACCATTCAACCTCTTTTGAGAACTACCCAAGATACAGTACTGCTTTTGCAGTAACACAGCAGCTTTTCTGAAATACAGAATGGATTTTGTGAAGATTTACATGCAATTTGATAAATCTAAGATAAACTTATCCAAAGGATTAATATACAGCCTTTTATCAAGTGCTTCAGAAATTCTTCATACGGATAAAAGCCATTGACACCACCCCCCACCCTGTTCTTGTTTCCAGGAGAATTTTTTCTTTAATTTCTACCAGATTCATGGCTATTTTTCACTTGGTTCTCATTGTCAAAGGAGAAACTTCAGTACAAACTGGAAGGCTTTTTTCCTTCAAACAATGGTCACCTAAAATCTGAATCTCACAGCAACTTACATTTATGGAATTGCACGGGTGACAGCTGAATCAAAGCATTTAGAGAAGAAATGTTTAAATTTCAATTATTTCTACGAAGTTGCAAGTCTGCTGTTTTTACACAGCAAGCAGCCAGGTACCCTGTGTATGACTGAACAGGAACGGATACTGAAGATTCTGAAACACTTCTAAAGGAGCGATTCCAAGAGGATCACAGACATGTCCATGTATGTTAACTTCCCAGAGAACCACTTTCAAAACCAAATCTCCAGATTCAGCACTATAATACATTCATTTTTAAGATGGCAGCTTTGAACGGCAGAGCGTGCACTCAGTCTGGGGAAGTGAAGCCCTCCCTTGTGAAGGAACCTGAGGGGCAAAGCATTATTGTGTAATCTCTCCCCAAAAACGCCTCGAAGGAACCCCCTGCACATGCATGCACTCAGTGATGCCATCCACAGAGAGGGACCTTGTTTTGGGACCCCAGGATGCAGCAGACACTGTGCTCACAGGACACACAAGCACTTAACAGAGACATGAAAACAACTGGGAGCATTAGGCACAGTGCCTAGAAAACATGATGCCTTTCCCAGAGGGATTTCAAGACAACATGGTAGGGAGGAAGGAAGTATTTCGAGATAAGGCATGATTACAAGTCACCTCCTGAGCTACACCTCGCAAAACACCACAGCCATTCTGTCTTCTTTCCCCTGGTTTGGTATTTATTGTTTGCAAAGTCAGCTTCAAGTTATGAGGCATAATTAGTTCTTCCAGTTAAAAACAAGCTGACCATTTCCAACTCCTACACAAATGAATTCAAAGCATTAATGAATTTGAGAATTTAAAGACAGTGCTTACATTACTCCTCATAAAAGAATGTGCTCTGCTAAGATTTCAGGAGAATGGTTTTTGAAGCGAAGCAATGAACATTTGGAAATGTGAAGCAGTCAGTTTTGGGGCGCATGATGATGAGGAAAATGAAAACTAGAAATCAAGGCAATATAGATGTGTGAACAAAGGCAAAGAACATGTCCAAAGCATTTCATCTTTGTTGTGAGAGCCAGCAAATGCAAGTAATTTGGCCTAGGGTTTTTTCCCCATCCAAGACACATAATGGAACAGTAGGCCTGTATAACTTCTCATAAGATCACAGAAAATTTGAATCAAGTGTGAGCCTAATAAAATAAACCCACTGCTCTGCACAGACTCCCTCCTTTTCATGCTTCTTTTTAATAGAAATCACTGTTAACACGATCTTTTTTGTTACTTTTCAGACAGTGCTATCATAGTTGCACAGCAATTACTTATTACACTTGCTTGCCCACAGCATAAACATTATCTGTCATTCACCGAGTCTCACACCAGAAACTTTCCCTCCAGGAACTAGTTTTTGCAAGTTTTGGTGGCAATTTAGGCTCCACGATACCTGTGTGTCAGGAGTTACAACAAGGAAAACTCCCTTGGGTAACATCCTGGCTGTGATGTACCTGTTCTGTCCTCCACCACAACAAATCATCACACAGACCACCACATTCTGGATCCTGCAGCTCTCAGCCTAGGCCAGGGAGCAACCGGACCAAGGAATTCAGCAGCTTAAGAACTACAGGCCATCACATCAGTGTGGGTGACCTGGCAAGGGACTGGCATTGAACCTTCCCCATCCAGTGGCAGTGCAGTGTGTAAATCACATTGCACAAAACAGCACACAATCCTTTGAGATCCTTCTAACCCAGCAGCTTCCCAGTGCTGCCTCACACAGCTGAGATATTCANACCACATTCTGGATCCTGCAGCTCTCAGCCTAGGCCAGGGAGCAACCGGACCAAGGAATTCAGCAGCTTAAGAACTACAGGCCATCACATCAGTGTGGGTGACCTGGCAAGGGACTGGCATCGAACCTTCCCCATCCAGTGGCAGTGCAGTGTGTAAATCACATTGCACAAAACAGCACACAATCCTTTGAGATCCTTCTAACCCAGCAGCTTCCCAGTGCTGCCTCACACAGCTGAGATATTCA
>VYZR01083556.1:0-10435 GCA_013400675.1 Oxylabes madagascariensis
GGACTCAATGATCCTCGTGGGTCTCTTCCAGTTCACCAGGTTCTGTGATTCCTTTTAGTGCATAGGAGTTAAATGGGAATGGAGGACAGTTTGGGATAAGGCATGCATCGAGCACCAGTGCATGCAGTAGACAGTAGGAAGGTGAGCCTACCCTTTGTTTTGAGAGTATATAAAACAATATGGGGAGTCCAGGATAATATTGTGGGGTCAGGGTTCTTCCAAGCAGTGGGTCTATGTAATGTAGTTAGCCTGATTTCCGGGTAATGCTTTAGTAGACCCCTGAACATCTGGAGTCAATGCTAACAAATAATCTTTCCTGTTTATTCCAGCACCTGATACAAAGATTTGGTGGTAAGCAGTGAAGTGAAGTAGTTGAGGGAGAAAGGTATTACTTAAATTGTAAAGCTATTAAATTATAACTAGAATAAAGTTGAGCTGTTAGTTTGCTCACAGGGCTGGGTGGTTAAAGTAATTGTAGGTCATGTGTCTAGCATCTCAAATTTTAAAATCTCCGAGGGTTTTTTGATACTCTTTGGTTTGAGATGGTCATTATTTCTGAATGCTGAAGAGAAGGAAAAAGTTCTGCACGTGTAAAGGATGAGACCTTGGTCACCTGAAATGTTTAAGGCAGTCATTCCAAAAGCATCTGGCACTCTGGGTTCTTTTTCAAAATCCTCCAGTTTCTGTTTATTGGTGACTTGACACAGAATTACAGACACTTTGCAAGCTTACAGGTTTGGCACTACATCCAGATGGCTGTCCATGTGAATGGGATGCTTCCCAGAGAATCTAGATGGGATGGTGTAGCCATGCTGGGCTCTGCTTTGGGTTTGATTCTACTTGTCACACAGCCAGTGCAATGGGATGCTTGCAGGCAGAAGGTATTCTAAGCGTGGAGAGGTCCTTAAAAATATTCATTCCAATAAAAATGTAGCAAGGAGTGAATGGTGGTAAAATGTACAGAATAAGTTGGATTTTCTCTGGGTTTTGAGCAGAAAATAAAACTAGATTTGTTGTCCTAAAGTTTGCGGTGGTATTTTTGGTAATCTGTCCATTTTGCTTAGTAATAATTGACACCTCTACTTATGAACAGTGTGCTGTTGCTATTAATATAAGTGTTTCTCATTCCCTGATCACTTGTTTACTGTATATGTGTCCTGAAATTGGAGATACGGTAATAAAAGGTCTATTTTGGACTTCAGAATATAATAGGACAAACAAGTGCTTAAAATGTATCCATGCATCATTTGAGGACATTGAGATCAGCAGTCTGTTTCTTTTGGTATGAACTCAGACAAACACATGTTGTTTATGCCCTTATAAGAGAAACAGATCGGCCTGCAACACTGGATGATTATCTGGCAAAGGCAAGTAAGTTACTCCTATCATTAAAACCCTTTTTTTTTTTTGTCTCTCATGGCTTCTGCCATCCTGTGCATCCTAGGAAGACCACTGAGTAAAGGCTTTTACAGTATGAGTAAGATCATATCTACTCATCTAAAACATGTTGCTCATGTTTTCTTTTGTGGTTGCAAAGACTCCCAAATGCCTTGAATATTTTATTTTGTTTTCTGGGTGTGTATATGTGTGTGATATCTGAGGTTTGGGGACATTTTTCCAGTCTGATTTGGTGACCATCTGTTACAGAAGGACTGAGTGCTGATGTCCAGACGCCACAGGAGGCTGGAGTGATGGGAAACCTCATGGCTAAAGCCTCCTGCCTGCCCTTCCCCAGGGCACTCTGCTGCCCTGTTTGTGTCACCATGGGCATTTCTGGTGCTGATCTTGCTGGTGGATGTTCAGGATGAGTAGAGCTAGTGAGAATCAGCTAACTGAGTAGGTGGAGAGAACAGAATTTACTTGTTTGGGCTAAGGAAGTATATTAGCTCTTTAATTGTGGATGTCATCAGTTTGCATTCAAGGCTGCTGGGTGTTTCAGCTGCTGCTGGGCTATGAGAGCATTCTGCAGTGTTTTAACATGTTAAACCTTGGAAGGAAAAGGTTTCCTTCCCGATGGCCTCTTACTGTTTATCTACAAATGTTATTTCTTTGCTTTATTTTCTGCTTCTGGCACATGGCTTACCAGTGGGGCACTGCCCAATTTTCTCTTTCTTTGCCTGGCAGTTCTGTCATGCAGTCAGTCCTCACCCTGCCGTGTGGTCCCATCAGGCTGAGGCTGATGCCAAGTCAGAAACTGACAGGAGTGCCTAGAAACTAAATGAGATTCAAAAGGTTGAATGGAAGTACTAGATCAAACCCAGAGTGTAATGCCGGGCAGCACTGTGTGCCAGAGAAATGTTGATTTTGGTATTGTACTTTGAAAATAAATAAATATTTGCCTGTAGTTTGTAGTGGGATAGTTGTTTATCCTTATTTCCCATGCCTCAGTTCATTGGGAAAGCTGTCACATAGATGAGATGCATCACTTGTGGATTAGGTACAATATCAGTTATGTAAAAGAAGCATCTATGGTGCCCGCTCATGTTGAGCTGAGAAATAGAAAAGAGGAAAAAATATTCATCTTTTGGCACGTAACTCATTAAAGATCCCCTCAGACAAATATTTTTATTAGATTGAGGTGAAAGTCAGTATTTAAATTAAAAATGTGGCTTTTATCAGTTAGATGGTTCTTCCTGCAAGTTGGTACTGGTATGGTTCAGAAGTAGAGCCAGTGCAGGTCTGTTAAGGGAAAGTATGAATACTGTGCATTTATCATCTAGAAGTAACAGCCAAATTGTTCATTTACACAGTAGTTTGAATATCCACAGTCTACGCCTCCACTAAATTGTAACTTAAATTAGGCTCCATTTGATGGCTGAATTCTTTGACAATGCCTTGGTCATTCTCTATAAACATGTAAGTCTTTCCATTGATTTTTTTTTTTAATTGTTTAGCACACCACCTTATTTATCCAACACACAACTTCTTAGTCATCCTGCATGTTAGAGTTTTTATATATTTGGACACGGGCTACAATTTCTTTCTCAGCAGAAACAGATTTGTTCTTTTGTTTACTGCCAACTCAAGAGTAAACTCCAGCTCTGATCTGCTGGTAACTGAAGGCTGGTAAAAGAAGAATTATCCAACAGGAATGTGAGGAAATATCTCCATTCATTACAGTTCAGAATCAGCAGAGCAGAGCCTCTAAGCTACTGTTATATCATTTCAAAGTAAAAAGATCTCTTCTTCCCACCCTCAGCTCAGTTTAGTTTTGTGTAGATAAGATATATTTGTTAAGAAAGAAAACAAAAGGCAAAAATGTTCTATTACGGCACAAAAGAAATGAAGATTGATTAAGCCAGTTTCATGACTATACAAGCCCTTGTTAGTCCCAGACATACTACACAAAATTTTACTATGCTGACCATTGAAACAAAGAATCTGATCTAATTTTTGTGGTCTGATATATAATAAACATTATGTACTGGTTATTAATGTTTTATTTTCACATCCAAAGAAATCCAGGGAACATCTAAATTTCTCACCAACCAGAACAACCTTACTTTGGTCTGTTAAATGTGGCTTACTAGAGATTAAAATAAAAAGCCTACTTCTGATCAGCAGCCTGCTTTAGGAAGCTCCCAGCAGTAATACCAGAGATACCAGATCTCCCAGCAGATACCAGAGCTGCTGTTTAGCACAGAGTTGGCATGTAGAAGAGAGAAGTGGCAAGTCTGCTTGGTGGCAAAAAACCATTCACTAATCCTTTGGGGACCTCTGAGGTATGCTTTTGTGGGGATGCCTGGGTAGGCAAAGTGATTTTTCAAAATTTTGTGGTCCAGTTAATGTTTGGTAATGTGATGGAATAAATGTTTTTAAGATACTTGTGCTACTTATTGGCCAGTAATTGTAGAGAGATGTAGGCTGTTATTGATGATAAGCTGTCCTTGACCCAAATTTTTCAATGCAGATTGTTTATAAAGTAAGAACCAAACCCTCTCAGGAGTGTGAATGTATGTTTGACTGAGATGTAGCTGTAAAGGAGAAGTTCATCCTCTTTTCCTGGAAGTTTTAGTATTTTTATTATACAGGATACTAGAGATGGCATAAGGTGTGCCTGTTTAGGAGTGAAATGCAGCCTTTAAGTCTTATGCAAAGTATTCAAATAGATGAATTTTAGAAGTTGATACTGGGGGAATTTCTGAACACAAGAGGGGAAAATTTACAAGTTTTGACATGGGTGGAGCAGTTAAAAATGTATGTGTGACTCTCCCTGTCTTTTTCCATTCAGACCTTTTAAGAATGTTGCATGAAGAGAATCTGGGTAATGATATGCACTGGTTTTAGCAATATCTGCATATTTATTCTAGTTCTGTGGTCAAAAGTTTGGTATTCAGCCCTTTCTTATGCCATGCATAAGGGTGAGTTGGTGGAAGTTGATAAGTCTGAGACCTTGACTGAAATGGCCCATGTTAATCTTGCTTAACATTTGTAGCTTTTATTTCTTTTCCTAAAGAAAGATTGACTCTTTTCCCTTGATAACCTTTAAGGCACTCACTTGCAAATAAATGAAGTCTTGGCAGAAAATAAAAAAGGTAGCTCTTAATACTGAGAAGGATATACTCTGCATGCATCTAAGCAACTGTATACATTTACATAGATTTACTTAGTCTTTATTTTTGTGCTTTTTTGAAAATGACGGATGACTTATCAGGTGATTAGTCTTGCGGTTGCGATCTTTTTCAAGCTGCTTTTGGGTAGAAATCAGAGTTGAAAATGTTTGCAAACATTTTCTTTTGCTCTTTTTAAACTACTACACACTATTAAATGTGCTAAGTATTTAGGAAAAAAAAATCTCAGCTTATTTTGTGTTTATAACTAAGCGGTGTAACATGACCTGTACTAAACAAATTAAGCCAATGGTGACTTGAGACTGTTCTTGGCAAGACATTGGAGCTGGGAGGTCTCAGCCTTCCACATCTACTTATTTGCAGACTGGGCGAAGAAAACCAAGTTTACTTGCCTTTTCAGTTCCTAATTTGTTTCCCAACCTGGAATTAACTAGTGATCATTTTGACCTAAACTGAGTAATTTGAAATGAGAAAAATATTCACCCATCTTGTGGAAGATAATATGCTATCAAAACCTGGTGTATTTGCATAAGTGGACTGGTTACAGTGGCCTTGTCAGTGATTTCTCCTCAGCTGACTTAATTTGCTTTGGAGTTTGGAGCAGCAAACATATTTTGATAAGTGTTGTTTAAATTATCTCACTTATACCTAAGATAATACTGTCACTGCAAAAATTTTTGGATTTCAGGTATCTTTATATCAGATGAACTAATGTTAAAATAAAATTGTGCTCTTAATTGTTTTCATATTCAAACTATTTGGTTGTGGTGTTAGAATTGGCCTTTCACTGCTGTGGGGATAGATTTCAGGCAATTTATGATATATTGAGATGGTGTGTTGTGAGTTGCATGTTATTACTCATTTGGCATTTTTGTAAACCGAGCAGAGTTTTATTGTGTGTAGTTTGCCTCTGCTGAGCCGGCGACGTGTGAAACCACACGCTTGTGGCTCTGCCTCCCTTGAGCTTACTGCAGGTAAGTCTGGTTAGTGAATGCTTTTCTGTTGTGAGTGGTGGGACTATGTGCTTCGCAGTAGTTCCATCTCACAAATTAAGTGGTCACAAATTGACATAGATTATGTTTGTTAAGAGATTTTTCTTCAGGTAAAATGCCAGCAATGTAGAGTGGCTATAGCAATTTTTTTGCAAACAAAATCAATACCTCATTATGGAAAATAAAATGGATGTAGTTACCTGCATTGCAGACAAGGTAACAATAGGTACAGATGTGCAGAATGACTGGATTCCTACGGAACAGAGCATCGTTTTTAACACAGATTTTGTTTTTCAATGATTGTTTTCTTGTCAGTATTTCTGCCATACGGTGTAACAATATTTTGATGACTGCCAGAAACTGCTTTGGTACACCAGTGTGATGTTGGCTAAACACAGAAAAGTAAGCAAGAATTTGGCTTGACCAGAGCAGGCTTTATGGTCTGATGGGGAGAAAGATGAAGGGAAGTGATAAAGGCCAGAGCTGACCTTGTGAATGAGCATGGATGGCTCATGACTGCCCGGGAGCCTCATGTGAGTGGGACAAACGCTTAATGCAACAGTGGAGCCTCAAGCTTCTGGTGCAGTTTTCAGTCCAAGCCTGGTACATTGTCACAAACTTAGAAAACAGCAAATCTTCACAGAATGGATGAGGTCAAGAAGGATCTCTGAAGATCATGTAGCCCAACCCCCCAGCTCAGGGCAGAGGCTGCTCAAGCGGCTTGCTCAGGATTTTGTCCATTGGGATCTCA
The DNA here is from genome assembly GCA_013400675.1 of Oxylabes madagascariensis. NCBI lineage: Eukaryota > Metazoa > Chordata > Aves > Passeriformes > Timaliidae > Oxylabes > Oxylabes madagascariensis. The sequence goes on from VYZR01083556.1 coordinate 6,315, forward strand.
TGCTTAAGGCCATGCATGGAGCTTTGCTCTCTGCTGTGTTAACATGTTGTTGACCTCACTGACATTGTAATGCTTTGCTCCATTTGGCATTACTTTCCACACAACATTGTAATGTGTGGTTTAATGTCTTATCTCAGCACAACAAAGCGCTTTTTAAATTTTAAAGTGATACTGTGCAACATCTTGGTTATGGAGAGGACTGTTGGTATGAATGAGAGATTGTTTATGCCGTAGTTCATTGGTCCTTTGTGCTGCTTTGTGAGCATTTCAGGTGAAACTGCTTATTGTCTTTAAACAGTGAAAAACTACCTGAAACAAACTACATGCCAAAAAATTCCATAGCTTGGTAAGAGCACAGCTTGCCTTGGGAAAGGGCATGTACTCACTTCTGTGCTGGTGCAGAGAACTTAATTACAATTTGTAATGATGTTGGATAGATGCACAGGACTAATGAAACGACTTCTACCCAAGCCCTCTACATAGAAGTTTCATTCGCGTCCTTGACCTAAGTAAGGGAAAGTATTAGAATGACACGAAGTCCAAATGGACTTAGTTTGACTTTAATGTGCAGTATTGTGTGGTGCATGCCCTGCAGTAAATGTTGTGCTTTGGTTATTGTGCAGTTTCTGAAATTCTACTGTAAGAGTGGTCATGTGATGGAGCCTCACTGTAGGGAAGTGTTTTCTCTGTACTCTTCCTATTGGTATCGAGTTACTCCAAGCATTTCTGAGTGGTTCTTGTAATTCCTGTACATACAGTTGTGCTGCTGGCTTTATGCCTTATCACATTGCTCATCCCAGTGCTGTATTCCCGGGATTGCTGAGGTATGATCCCAGGACAAACGCTCTGTGTCTGTAGGCAGGGAAAGCCTCGTGTCTGAGGAAGGGTAAGTTTATAAGGCAAGGGCTTGTGTGGAATTGCTGAGCTATCCCCTGGTAGCTCTTACGCTGTGACAGGCCAGAATTACTTCTTGTTTGCACAGGAGTGTGAAGTCAGGCCGGAATGATTAATGTAAATGTAAATTAATGTGTTCTGTACCCATTTGAATAGCTTTGTTCAGTCAGATGGTGGTTGAATTGTAATCTTAGGCAATGATTTAAATATGAAGTAGTCCTGAAACAATATAGTTACCTATTGGCTTTTAATGATCTTGTAAAGCAGTGTATTTTGAATGGATATGTCATTATAAAGGTGATAGTGACCTAGCGATATTGGTGGAGGGAAAAAAAGAGGAACAAAGTCAGAAATGCTAAATAATATGTGCATGTGTAAGTTACATGCTTCATGTAAAATTTGCATCCCTCTGTGATGTACGTGAGCATACGTTTGAAATTAATTTTCTTCTGTTTATAGCATAGCATTGAGGCTTTAAACTGGTGCATAATTGGTTGTTAAACCATTTTTGATAGCCTACCATGGCAAGTGATTGCTGTTTATATCTTTTTGAGATTTCCTACTACCATAACCATGTGCATTTCTTAGAGATGTGTGGATGGCCACGCTACATAGAACAGTTAATGGATCTGTCTTTAGGTACAGTCTTTGTTGTCTGGATAACTTAGGGTATACTTGGAGCATCATAACAAAGCAGTTGATGAAATTCCTGTCCCTGATTCAACAATTTCCATCTCCAGTGTTTTGGAAGTTGCTGTTAACTTGTGTGTGTTCCAAATTCAGGAGATTAAGAAAACAAACATTAGACATTAATGAGCCTACCTAAACTAGGAAGAAGAAAAACAGAAGAGAAAGCAGCAGGTGGATGACAAGGACACTTGACACCCCTACATTTTGAAGCCACCTCATTTTGTTTATGTTTATGGTACAGACTCACAGTTGGAGTAGTGTGGCTATGGGCTGGTTAATTTGGAGCTGGAGTGGAAATGATTGACTTGTTAACCTTTCTTTACTCAGGAGAATGAATAGTCAGATGATTAGATCTTGTTGTAGGGTGGAAAAACTATTTATTTATATAGGTTTAAGGTGTGTGACTAGCAATGGTGTTAACTTTTCTTCAAAACTATAGGGGAGGCTTTTTCTATATGTGTTACTAGTATCCCACTTTGAATATTACATTTTCTCACATTGTGTTTTTACAGTAATCGTTTTTCCCTTTCACTTGGGTTTGAAAAAATTCAGTGACAGGAACAGTTTCTGGATCCAAAATAGACTGGTACTCATAGTTTTTCCTTGGCCTGTTGAAACATACTCCTGGTTATATATTCCTTGCAGCATCAGCACAGCAAAAATGGACAGTGAAAGAATTTCATTAAATGAGCCTTACATAAAACAGAGTTTAAAATTAATTAGGACCTGCCTTTTAAGCACTTGTCAAATCTTCTAATTGTCCGATTTTCTTCCCACTTAACATTCACTTTATATCAAATCAATGTGAGGTACATGATAATACTTTCAGAATCACCTAAGTCCCATTTAAAAAAGCAAACACAAGGGTACTCCAGGGCTTGCTGGAAGCCAACAGGGATTGGACTCCAAAATGGCTGTTGCTGTTTGAGGAAGAGACACTTAAGGGTTTTAAAATTTTTTCCTCCTGCTCAGTCTAGCTGGTAACATTCAGGACAGGAGTAAAGTAAAAATGCACAAGGGGAAGGAGAGGCTTAGTGTGGCTGCTCATGTGGGCAAGAGTGAAGATATATTTCTGAGAATTAGTAAAGGGGATCAAAAATGGGGATCTCTGTTCTTTTCTCTTCTCATAGCCAGGTGGGCTCCGAGCTGGCTTCACTCCATGTCTCCAGCAGCATCTGACCCCCGTGTACCTCAGCCTCTGCAGTCCCAGGCCCCAGTGCTCCAGGGTCACCCAGTACAGCTTGTGCTGCCTGTGCCTCTGGGAGCCGGGCAGAGGCTGCTGCCTTGTTTTGCAGAGGAAGAAACTGAGGCACACCAGAAGGTGAGTGCCTTGCCCATCTCACTCAGCAGGTCTGCAGTAGGACCTCGCTCTTGTTTTCCGGATCCTGCACAGTCTTCACCACTAGGACTAGCACTTTTTAGTGGGACAGATGAAGGCCAAGTTTTCAGTCCATGTGTGTGTTAGCCACTTAGAAGTCCTTGTCATCCAGATGCTGCTTTCCTTTGTGGTTTTTTTTTTCTTCCTAGTTTTGGTAGGCTCATTAATGGATGTTGTCTCTCCTTGTACCTTGAGAGGGCAATGTGAGTTGGAAGATGTCTGGAGGAGCTTCCAGGGGTAACAGCAGTCTTCCTGAAAGTCACAAAGAAAACCACCAGGAATGTACTCATACGTATGTGTGGCTTTTAAATACACAGAAACACACATATATATGAACATGTGTACAGTATATCTGTAGCTGTATACATGTGTAATTCCAAAGTCAGAGTTCTCTTGAAATGGAAATTGCCTCAGCTAGAAAGTAGAGGTAGCTCCTGCTGACAAATGAAACCACATGTTTTTAGGAGCCCTAATAGTTATGCTTCAGGACAGAGAATGTTTCTCTTCCACTATTCTTCAGATGACAGCTGCCACAATGAAGCCTGAATATGAAGAATACATTTTTCTGTGGCTGTATCTTGGGCGCTGGGAAGACTCTACAGCTCAGAACAATAGCAGAATATGGAGCTGCCAGCAGGCAGTTGGAGTGGACAAGTATAATCATGCACCACTCAGCTTTCAAGGAAATTACAGTTGGTGCACTGACTTGCTCATAATAGCGATCCATTGTTTCGCTTAATAACTTATCAGCTCTCCAGGAACCAGCTAGTGATCACTGTCATCATACACTGCTAATCATTCTGTTCTTAAATTATCCCAAAATGCACTAAGGACCCATCACATCACCTATTAAACCAGCAAACTGAGTGCACTGTAATTTTTTTTTTTTTTTTAATGCTAGAAGGAACAATATTGCCTACCTTTTTTCTTCTCTTGTTTTGTCATTATCTTTGTCATATGTAACTGTGCCGGTAGGTTTTTTTAAATGTCTGGTTGAAAGGACATTGTCAAATTGTGTTGGGATATTTTTAGATAGATAGAATTTATGTTAAATTGCAGGGTTTTTGTGATAACTACTACGGAACTGAATCTGAAACCTGCTTTTTAAGCAACATTTGTTTTTCATAAAGCATTTGTGGCAGAGGGGTGATTTTTTTTT
>VYZR01083556.1:31282-45476 GCA_013400675.1 Oxylabes madagascariensis
CTTTCCAGATCACTTGAACTTGTGGGGTTTTGGGGGGTTGTTAGGGGTTTTTTTGTTTTGTTTGGTGGGGATTTTGTGTGTCTTTCTGATTTTGGTTTTTGTTTGTTGTTGTACCACACTAAAGTGGGACATGGAACTTAAGGCCTGATTTGGGAGAGATGGTTCCAGCCCTAAAGTGCTTGAGCAGATCACTATGACCTGTCTTAGCATGCAGTTTTGATGAGGAGATAAAAGTAATTCGAAAAGGTAGTTTCCATGAAATTTGCATTTCCTAAAAAGTGTATTTGGAATGTTTTTATGGTGTGGTGTGCTGGTCTTGACTGGGATACGATGGATTTTCTTCACAGCAGCCAGTATAGAACCATGTTTTGGATTTCTGCTGGAAACAGTGCTGATAACTCAGGGATGTTTTCATTACTTCTGAGCAGTGTTTGTACAGAGCCAAGGCCTTTTCTGCTTTTCATCCCGCCAGTGAGGAGGCTGGGGGTGCACAAGGAGTTGGGGAGGACACAGCCGGGACAGCTGACCCCAGGGCCATCCCAGGCAGTATGGTGTCATGCTCAGCATACAGAGCAGGGGGAAGAAGAGAGAGAAGGACATTCAGAGTGATGGCATTTGTTTTTCCAAGTCACCTTGGCACGGGATGGAACCCTGCTGTCCTGGGGATGCCCAAATATTTGCCTGTGGTGGGAAGTGGGAATGAATTCCTTGGTTTGCTTTGCTTTTCTTGTTTGTGTGGCTTTTGCTTTCACTATTAAACTGTCTTTATCTCAGCCCACGAGTTTTGTCTTTTATCCTTCAGTTCCCTTCCCCATCCCACTGTGGGGGGAGAAAGCAAGCAGCTGTGTGAGGCTGAGTTGCTGTCCAGGATTAAACCATGAAACATGGGTGGATTTTGATGAAAAATTGTTAATCCTCAAGCTTGTTTTGACTTTTCACTTGCTAGCTTATGCAAACAGGCCAGTTCAGACAGAGGAGTAAAAATCATCATGTCCCTTTACCTTGCTGAACTGAGATACAAAAAAAAAGCTTTAAGAGCCTTTTCATGTGCAATAATTTCCTTATTGTTAGTGTCTCAAGTAAGTTAAGCCCCCAGTTCCTGACACAAGCACTTTTGACTTCTGAGTGTGCTGGAAAAGCTCCCCTTTGGGCCCAGGCAGCACTGTGAGTGCAGGCAGAGACATGCACCCAGTGCATGGGGCAGGGACGCTCTGCTCTACTCTTCTGCAACTTCCCCAGGGCTGTGTTTGCTCCTGCAGCAGCACAAGTTTGCAGTTGGAAAAAGCTGCAGGTGAACATTTAGCAGTGGTTAAATCCAGCAAAACTGCAGGAAATACACTGGCATGTGAGCTTCAGCAGATTAACTTCTTTTCTGTTTCCTATTGAAATGCTTCCCAGGGCATGTTGCATATAAAGGTATATCAAACAAATCTCTTGAGCTTTCTGCATTTTCAGAGTCACAAAACTCTGCTTTCAGCAAGTGTTCCTGGTAGCTGGGATAAGAAGTGAGGCTGACATTGAAATGTCCTTGCCCATCCTGTGGTGCTGTGGTGTGATCTCTCTGCACTTGCAGCATGAGCCGCCTGGCTCCATCCCAGGTGTTACTCTTGTGAGGTTGTATTTGGGGCTGAGGGTGAGCTTTACAAGCACAAGGGCCTGAGAAGGTCCCTCAAGCATTGCTGCATCAGAAGAGGGCTGGGGGTAAGGTGCCTGGCTGCCATCACTGCCTCGAGTGGCTCAGTCTGCTGCCAGGTGATCTGCTCCAAGGGACCCAGGCTGCTGAGTCTGGGAATCAGTGAGTTCAGCCTTTACTGTGGTGCCTGTGCTGTTTTGTGGGCTTGGTTCTGGGCATTTGTGGAATTTGTTGGTTCTTTTATTTTTCTCCACGTTTTCAATTCAGAAGACTTTTGACACCTTCAAATATTTCACAAAAAGACAGTTTTTAACCCATAAATTAAACCAACTCTCCTTTTCAAAATATTTCTCACCAAGGAATTTGCTGCCTACTACAGTGAATCCAGTTTCATTGGTGGATTTTCAAAGGACTGAGATCAGTGTGAGCCCTTACTGGTCAAGTCTGCAGTCAGGCAGCTTGTCTTCCCTGTCCTCTGAAACTGGAAAACCTGGTGGGAAACTCTCTTGTTACCTAGTAGAGCTAATCATTAATTAGCAGGGGATGAAGTACACCAAACAATCTGCTATGCCAGATGGATGCTTCAATGTTAATTTATGTTCTCAAAATAACTGGACATAGATATGCTCCACACCATAGCCTAAATCTTGCTTTTGTTGAATTCAGTGGTAAAAATTATGTTGGCTTTAGTGATCCAAGTGCATATTTCTTTGAGAAAAATGTATTTTGGCATCAAAATGTAACAGTAAAAATGAAATGAATAAAAGGTGTCCAGAGCAGTGGACTTTACCTTCTTACACAGGGGCACATTGGTGAATAAATGAGTTTTGTTTTTATCTCCCTAGAGCATTTCTATTATCTGAATGCCAAGAAATGAGTAATTTGGTTTGGTTTTGGTTTTTCTGTTTTGTTCCTATGAATAACTTCTTACGTGTCTTCCTAAGAGAGTTGGAACTAAAGCCTAGTCTTGGAAAAGTTAAGCTCTATGTTGCTTTCTCTTTGAAAGCCTCGTGAAGGAGACCAAAAGAAAAAAGCAGTTAAGTTTAAAAAAGTCATGATGATGACTTATTCTACCACACTTAATTTTAAATGAAGAAGGCTTACTACAAACTTCCTTCCATATTTTTCTTCTGCTCTTTTGTTTTGTTGGGGTTTTTCTCTTTTCCATTCAGCTTCTCCTAGCCAGCAGTTGATGTGCCCGACTGTCCTAGGTTACAACGTAAGATGTGCCCAAAGTATGTATTCCATCACCATCTCCATGAGCTGTTAAACCAGGTGGGGCAGTGTTTCCCTTGCCCCTCCCTCTGGACGATCTTCTGTTCATGGGCCCTCAAGGCCTTGCCCGTGACTCACAGGTAACTCCCTCTGGGACCTCTCTCTGTTTAATGGGCAATCAAGGACCCACTGCATGGCTCATAAAATTACATCATTCCATTGGGAGATGCTCCGCCCAGGGGGAGGAGCCAAGCATTCCCACCTGGATAGAATCTGGGAATTGGGACAGCACTGGACTTTACTCACTGGACTCCCCGAGGACAAGCGCTACCAGACCTTTCCATGAGATCACTGCTTCAAGAAGACCACTTCAACTGGACTGCTACCAAGACCCTAATCAACAGGGTGTCAGGTTGTGTTCGGACTCTGTCTGTGGTCTTTTGCACTATTGCTTTTATTCTATTCTGTTCTATTCTGTTATATTCTATTCCATTTTATCTTTTTTTTTTCTTTTTTCCCCCCTCCTATTAAATTGTATTTTTGATTTAGTGTCTCTCACTGGTTTTGCTTTCAAACCAGTACACCGACAGATCTGTATGAACTACCTGCTGGAGAACCACAGGGCTCACTGACAATCTGCAGTCAGGCTTCAGTGGGATACTGAAGGCTATTCCTGCTGGCTGGAGGGAGAATATGGCCCACCATCTTTGTGTTGTGGGGAGAGCTTGCAAGAGAGAGTTTGGGGAAGCTCTGGATCCTATCAATAGATCATCCACATTTTGTAAAAGGCAGTAGATTTGTTCTGTCATGCTCATGCAAGAATACAGATATTTACTAAAGGTATTGTTTGTAAAGCTGGAGAAAAGACAGGCCCTGGAGGGTAGAAGAAATTTGAATTTTTCTGCTTTTGTCTTTTTCATTGAAATTCAAAATATTGATGATACATCTTACCAGTTTTTAACAATGAACATAAGCTTTCTATACTGAGCTTTAACTGTGTTCAGATGAATTTGGAAGTTATTTACAGGATAACTTGTGTAATCAAAAACCCAATTCAAGTCTCCATTAGAATCCTTTAGAAATAAAGCACTATGTGGTATGCACAGACTGACCTCACAAGCTTCAATTCGATTTTCCGGGTTTAACCAAAACATTGAATTACTTTTACCTTTGTGATACTGTGAGGATTATTTTTAATTAAATGAAGTGTTTTAACATGCTCTAATTGTTTTTTTAGCAGATGTGTCTAACGCTTGATGGAGAGGGGCTTGTTCTGGGAACAAGACAATGCTGTCTTGCCTCTTTTATCTGAGAGTTGGGTAAATATTCCTTGAGGATCAGGGAGGGAGAGGTTATTGATGACTTCCCTCTTATTGCAGCCATGTGCAAATCCCAGAACACTTGTGTGCAAAGTGCAGGCGGGAGATGATGTGTACAGGTTAAATGGTCTGATCCTCACTTGTGCTGTAGGAGCAGGTTATTCCCACAGTAAACAGTGCAGAAAGCAGAGGCTGAATCTGAGCAAGTGTGGTGGGCTGACCTTGGCTGATACAAAGTACCCATCTAGCCGCTCTATTGCTCACCTTCCCAGCTGGACAGGGGAGAGAAAACAAGGTGGAAAACAACTCATAGGTTAAGATAAGGCAGTTTACTAAAGTGAGAGTTTGCATGTGCACAAGGAAGGAGTAAAATCAGTTTTATTCCCTACTTTGCATCAGCAAGTGCTTTCTGGTCCCTTCTGGGGAAGCAGGGCTTCAGCACACGGGGTGGTAGCTTGGAAAGACAAACATCTTAAATAATGAATGCCCTCCCGCTTCCTCCTCCTTTTCTAAGCTTTTATATCTGAGCTAATGTCATATGGTCTGGAATACCCCTTTGGTTAATTTGGGACAGCTGGCCTGGTTGTGTCACCCCCCTGGATCTTGCCCAGCCACAGCCCCTTGTTGAGGGGACAGCGCTGATGCTGTGCCAGTGCTGCTCTGCAGCAGCCAAAGCGCTGGGGTGCCATCAACATCTGTCCACCTGCCAGTGCAAAGCACAGCACTGGGAGCGAGGGCTGCTGTGGGAAAATGAACTCCATCTCGGCCAGACCTAATACAGCGTCATTGGTTCAGCTCAGTTTTACTCCCTAATGTACTCTCAGCCTGCTTTTAAGGTCACAGTGAAGCCCAAGTATACATTTCCCTGAAAAAACATGCCATAAATAATAAACTATTTCTTCACCAAAACAGCACAAGTTTTCTACTTTTTAAACCAAGGCAATGGATGAACTTAAGGGGGGGGTCAAAGCTACTGCAGAACAACCTGTACCTGAGTCTTCCTGCCAGGCCAGTGCAGTCTGACATGGCCCAGAAGGTGGGCATGGGCCATACAGTGACTGAACTCCCTTCAAGGGGTATGTTCCAATGTAGGGGAATGGGACCAGAGAACAGTGCTTGGCCCTTTCCTTGCCAGAATACATGTGACCCAGAGTGTGGTGAGGAAACCTAGGTTTTCTTAGCATGGTGCAGCTTCTAGGAGACTTGGAAGGAGGATCCTTGCCTCTTCCAGTCGGCTTGGTGTTAGTGTAGAAGATGGGGTAAAACTGTCATGGTTTAGGAATGGTATTTCCCAGTTTACTGCTGCCACTGAGACTCTTCAAACCATGCTCCCACTGGCTCGCCCACCCCCTTCTCCTTCCCTTGGATGTAATGGAGAGGAGAGTTGGAGGCACGAAAGGGAAAGATCACAGGTTGAAATAAGAACAATTTACTGGAAACAGCAATGAGATAAGAAAACGAGCAGTAACAGCAACACTATTAGTGACAGAGGGTACAACAGGCAAATTAGTTACATGGAAAACCCCCTACACAAATTCTTCTGCCACAAGACTGCCTTCCCCCCAGCCCCTAGCAATGACATGGGATGATACAGAATAACCTGGAGTCCTGGCCATGGCCCCTCCTGGCTCCTGCAAAAATTGACCCTATCCTGGCCAGAGCCAGGACAAACTGTCTGAGGAGAAGCTTAATCCAAGATTTGAAGGTGCTGGAAAAAGGAGGCTACACTGCAATAAACGAAAGTGTGACAAAATCGGGGAAAATGAGAATGTTCACTTAATCTTGCAGTTGTAATGGGATTTCTTTCCCCTTCAGAGTAAGCATTAAGAGTTGCAGAGAGCATGAAGGTCTGGGTCAGAGCTGAGCCATAGCCAGGCACTTTGGTACTGAAATCTACTCTTTCTTCATTATTTCTTTATTATTTGTAGGGCTGAGATGTGACCACTGTTCTTGCGTCCCAGGCATCTCAAGATACTGAGAGAGAACTGCTGAAATACAGGATGAGGTTTCCAAAAGGGATGCCTTCAATTACCTGGTTTACAAGCACCATTTCAGGAAAGGAGAAGGGGATAAGGATCTGTTTGTGATCAAGAATTTTCCATGTTGTCCTGCTCCTATTTTGCTTGCAAGTGGGAGGTCTACTTTATTTGATGGTGGCTACTGAATATCAGCTCTCTCCCTCCCTGTGAGCCAAAGACATTTAAGCTGAGTATATAACTAGGTGTGTCTTAAATTTATGGTTAGTAGCTCCCCAAAACTCCAAAGAAGCTAAAGAAAGCTTGTTCATGATTTGTTTTGCAGGGTAGGCTGAAGGATAAGTGAGAGATGTTGACATGAATATTTTGAGAGGTATGGTTAGAAGTGGTGTTTATAGCTACCTAGTGCCAACTTGCTCGATAAAAACTGTGTAAGATTTCCAAGAGTGTCAGGAAACCCAGGGAGGGGGAAAAGGAAGCCAGCTGCTTTTTTTATAGATCAAATTGCAAGACGACTTGAGTTACTGTGCTGTTGTATTTATTACTGGGGACAGTGGGGTGGTGTGAAGTGTAAGCAGACAGATGCATCGCAGGTGACAGCTGGAAGTCTCTGGCTGGCTGAGTGGCATCTAGATAACATTAAGAAGTGATCCCTTCCCTTTGCTATGGTGTTATGTTCTCAGTTTCCCAGACCAAGCAGTCTATAGCAGTTATGCTGAATGCACAATCCTTCAAAGCAGTGTGCAGCCTTCTGATCTGCTGCACCGCAGGGCCTGCAGACTGTGCAAGGGGAAAACAGGCTGTGTGCCTCGCATCACAGAATAGTTTATGGTGTTCCTATCAGAGTGTATTAGAGTGCAGCTTCTGGAAGTGCCCCAGTAAAAACAAATACTGTATTTGAGACATAATCACTGACTATAGCAACATTGACTTAATATGTAACAACATGTCTGTGGGGGGGAGTGAGAATTACATGGTTCAGTCACTACACAGGTAGGAAAAATTGCTCTCTTTATGTGTCTTCTCTGTGGCTCAGCTGGGATTTATTGTCATAACTAAATAATTTTGTACCAAAAAGTGGCCATTTTTCTCCCATTGTAGCTTTAAATACTGATTTGGAGGTGGGAAGGCAGCAGAGATGCCTGAGGCTCTGTCATGCCCGTGATTTCTTGCGGCACAGGAGGCAGAGTCCCTGGCATAGTCTGGAGTGCAGCATCCCCTCTGATCCCAGCAGCAGCCTAGGGGAGTGTCAGGCTCTGCTGCTGCTCTCTGTCCACCAGCAAAAAGTGAGACACTTCCAGCATTCCCTGGGGTGGGAACTTAGACTCCTGTTTTCTCTCTTTTTAAATTTTTCCTTCCACAATAGTAGATGGTACTTAGTGGAAACAAACCTGTGAGAGATTGGAGGTGTCTATGTAGCCTTCCTGGAGGGAGCAGCCGCCTTGGCACAAGGAACTTGTCTGGACTGAATGGAGAAATGGTGGTAGCAACAGCTGGACTTTGTCTTTGAGCTATAAACAAGGACTCACAAGTAGGTTGTAAAGGGAAAGCTTGGGTTAGTCTTTGAGCTGAGGCTTGGTTTCTGCAGTTTAGTTTCAGTACTGCCACAGCTGCCTCACAGATTTTAAGAGCAACAGCCCTTCTTTAGGCACTGAAAATCTTTTGAAGCCAAGTAGTGGTATTTTTGGCCTTAATTTCTCTGACTTCTTTTCCTATCCGCAAAGAAGGATAGATGTGCTTTTATCTTTACTGTTTCCTGCCGAGTCTGGCTAGATAAGAAGGTTGCTAGTGGTACAGTCATGGCTTTGTATACATGTGGGGCTCTTCTCCCAGTTTGCCAGGTTGTAATCCTCCAGCCTTAGAGCCTCAACAGCGAGCCAAGAAGGCAGCTGCCTTCAGGACAGGGTTCTTGCAGTGTTGCTGACGTCCCTGCTCGGTTGTATTTATTTGTGTGTTTTCTCCTTCTTTCTAATTATGCTGATATTTACTGCTCAGCAGCTGTAGTCTGAGAAGAAGAGTGGTAAGTGCTGGCTCTGCAGCTGACACCCTCCTGGTGCCTTGGCTGTGTGTCAGCGAAGGCCTGTTGCCAGCTGGGGTAGAGCTGTGTGACCTTGGCCTCTGGTTGACCAAAAGGTTGTAGGTTGTTTGGAGTTACCCACTAGATAACAACCTGAAAGTGCACAAAAGAAAAAAAAAAAAGAAGAAGAAGAAGAAAAAAAGTGGTCACCTGATTTATGTGACAGGAACTACCTGGCAAATGACTCAGAGTTTGTGAAGAGGGCTTCCCTGAGGATTGGGATCTGCCATAGTGAAAAGCATCTCCCAAAATGAATGTTTGGACACTTCTGGGTAGGTGATGCTGTCCTGATTCCTGGTCCTAAATTGCCTGTTTTGTGTCAATATGTATTTCGCAGTTTTCCCACATCTGTTTCTGAGGAATTCTGAGTGTGCTGGCTTCACAGGAACCTGCTAGATGCCCAATCTGAGACAGCATCAGAAAATGGTCTTGAGAAATTTTCTTGTCAAGAGTCCTTCATCCTCCATCTCCTGAGACTCAGCTCCAGTGTGATACCGGCACTAAAAGAGACCTGGACTGAGTGATGAAATGGTCTTTCGGACCTTAGGCTATAAATGTCAGAATGCTTTTAACAATTTATCACTCTTCTGATTCTGCAGTAAAGCCTGCTTTGTTTTTTAAATGACCAAAAAATAAAGTCTCATGACTTCTGTTTCCCTGGGCCACTGTCCCAATTCAGGAGCTCTTGAATTTACTTGATAGCTGCCTCCCATTTCCATTGCCAGTGGCAGGAGTGCAGCATCATGGTTAGGGGCATTGTACTCTGTGGAACAGATGCAGGAGTGAAGGGGTGGCATGTCTGAATTGAGCTCAGATGTGGCATCTAGAATAATGTTAAACCTGTCTCTGATCTGGTCTCTGGAAGTAGGTTTTACACCTGTTTTCATGTAGGAAGATGAAAGTGATGAAGTTAAGGACAATTTACTCCTGTTTGCTTCAGAGAGATGTGAAGCTCTATTTGCAAAATCCGTTTGCAGACAGTGCATGTCCTGAATTGCTGAGTGCAGGAAGTGATGGGAAGCAGGCTGGTGTGAGGCCTGGTGCATGATGCTGCACTGTTGTTGGGGAAGGGGGCGGGAGGGCGAGGTGTCTGCATTTGGAGCCCCATTTTTCCCTGGCAACAACAGACACAAATTATTCCCTGCTCTGGTGATTGCAGGGTATTTGCCAGCATCGAGCTTTGTACTGAAATCTTTGGCCTGGCATGCAGTAATTGGTCGGTTTTTAATTTCTTTCCTTTTTTTAAACGGTACTTCAAATGGTGCAGCTTTGCCATGGGATTATAATTACATAAGCCATAGAAATGTACTTCAATGACCAGTCAAATTACTTTGTTTTTTCCAGTAGTTTAAGCTTGCAATTTATTAAGTTGTTGAAGGAATATAATTGAAATTCATTGGGGAGTTTAATTTCATCAAGCCCTCTATAGCTTCATGCTTTTGCTGTGTCTGCGTGCATTTGGGTTGCCTGTAAATGGCTCGTTCACTTTCATAAAGGAATTAGCACAACTGTGCATCTGTGTAAGGAGCCAGCCCCCAATCCCTCCCCCACACTGCTCAGCGTGCCCAAGTTTATTGACATAAACATGTGCAGAAGTGGCCTCCAAGTATTTCAGTTGGTATTTTTGTATTTTTATTAATTTTATTGCAGGCCTTTATTCTACTTTTGAGCATAAACAAGCACCTGAGGTCTCATATAGTCCAGCAGGATTTAATGACTGCTCTGAGGATGCTCCTGCCACGCTGACTGTTGCTGGGAGATGGCAGCTGCCTCGCAGCCCTGTCGGGCTTTATGGTCAGCAAGAAACTCGCTTGCTTTTTCTTGCTTCAGGGCTTTTCAACTCTGTAGGCTTGCCTGCTGGTTCTGTAGGTGTCAGCCCCCATCTTAGTGTGGAGGGCTTAGCCAAAAAACAGTGCTTTGCAAGGCAGAGCCCTCTGCGAGGAGCGCTTGGTCCCCTGCTCCACCCCCCTTTCCTGCACAGCCTGGGCTCTCCTCCGTGTGTGGCACAAGACCTGCACCGTGTCCCCCTGTCAGCCCCTGTGATTTATTTACCTTCCTTCCTAACGTGGAACTTGTGAGGCCCAGCGATGCTTTCTGGCACTCCGAAACTGAGAGGGAGGAGTCAGGGGACTTGTATTTCTTAGATGTGGCAGGCCTCCTCCACTGGGATTTCTATAACCAGCAAATCCGGGGAGGAGTTAAAGCATTGCCTGGCTGATCTGAAGGCATGAACTCGCAGAAACCTTCTCCACCAGCTCCTGCTCTGCCGAAAATACTGTCTCGACATTCCAGCCCGAGCAGAGTCCTGCGGTCTGTCCCCGTGGCTGTCCCGGATTTGGGGTGTGGTGGCTCTGGTGCTGTCCAGGACGTGGTGAGCTCCTTGTGCTGCCTTCACCGCCGCTCTGTGCGCTCCCGCCGTCCCCATGGAAACGCAGCCGCTCTTTCCTGTGCATGCTACTGCCTAACCTGGATTTTCATGCTGTTGGCAGTCTTGTTCCTTAAACCAGTGACTTTAGCTGTGAAAGGTGAGCGTGTGGGGAAGGACCTGCTTACAGAGATCTGGGCTCCTGCTTTATAATTCTTTCACTAATGGGCTTCAGGTACTCTGTTTTCACTCTGGCCCCTTGCAAGTGGGGAGGGCAGAAGGATGAACACTGTCAATGGGTTCAGTTCTGCTCCACAGTGTGAGTTGCAGGCTTGGGGGAAGGGTTACTGTGTTACCATGTGAGTTTTTTTGCATAAGATGGACTTTTGAGCGATTATAAGAATTATTCTCTGGTTTGACTGAATTGGTCCTCGCTGCTTTCCTCCTTGTCTGGCATCTCCGCAATTCCTCGCTTGAAAAAACCAGGCTGAGCCCAGCAGAACATACATGCTTCTCTACAGTGTGATCTCTCTGCCTTTTCTTTTAATTAAACTTCAGCATCTTCTGATTGTTTTCTAGTGATTGTGCTCCACTTTGTTGAACCCATCCTTGACAAGGCTCAGCCTGTTCAGTTTGCACCAGAGCTTCTGTGCTTTTTGGCAGTGTCATAATGCCAGTCCTACTCAGACTTTTTTTCTGAGGCAGATGTGAAAGGGAGCTCACAGAGCAGAGAGTGGCCTAAGATCACACAAGAAAACCTAGAGTAATACTGCAAGCAGCTTTGAATTCTCAATTTTGATCTGTAAAACATGGGGGGGGAAGTCTCTTCCTTGAGTCTTTTTAGGGTAAGTGCATCAAGGGCAGTTCAGAGAATAAGGTATTTCAGTTCTGATGACCATATAAACTCATTGTATTTCAGGCTTGGGGATGCTACAGACTCCCCAGATTCTTGTCACCTCAGAAGATCTGACTGTTCCATGTCTGCTGTAGCTGCAATCACAGAGTAAGGTGGATTTTAGGAATGTGTTTTGTTTGAAGCTGCTGCTTTAAGCACACTAGCAAAACTGTCTTCTGAGTCTGTGCAGAGCAGAAATTTTGAGGGGGGTATACAATACCTTGAAGTTTTGTACTTACTTAGTAACTTAGGTTTGATTTCCACATCTGAGATGTACGAAAAAAATTAATTAAATACCCTGAGATGATTAGGGGTGGAGGGAAGGCCTTGTTCAGCAGCCTTTCCCCTGTCAGTTACAGGGAGATCTGCTGCACCGTTTAGAATAATGCTACTGTTAAATCATGTTTCTGATGAGCCCTGGGAGGCCGGGGACATGAGCGGAGTGGAGCTGCTCCTCTGTTCCATTCGATGCACGGGGTTATTTGGGAACACTGATAACCAGGGCATCCCTGGCCACCCATGGCTGGGTTGCAGTGGCTTTGTGCTGTGTGGCTTTATCTACTGGAATGTTTGAAATCAGGAATAAAACTCTAACGTGTGAATGTTCAAATTACCACTGAGTAAGCACTGAAACACTGAGTAGGTTGTTCTCTAGAGAGGTGCTGAGCCATTGCAGCTCCAGCTGCTTACAACAGGAATTACCAGTAGCCTCAGCAGTTTGGAAGCTGCTGAAGGACTTGCAAGCAGATGTAGATGACTGCCTCTCGGCAGTGAAGTTGAAAATACTGGCCTGAATTTCCATGGCAAAAGAATATAGATATATAGCAACAAATTAGGCAGGATGGAGAGAGGAAGAAGTTCATGATAGCCATAAATTATATGGGAAATTAACTCATTCTTCACAGCCGTTCTTAGAGTAGCAAGTCAGCCGGTGTAAACTCGCAGAGGTGTTAAATCACTCATGGTGATTTGATGCTTGGGAGTTGAGTGCAGCTGGCTGGTAGCTTGGTGTTGCATTGATCTTATTTGATGGGATTGTTCCAGCCCAGTGAATCACAAGCTTTTGCTTCTGATTTACCCTTGTGTCCCTGTTCTGGCCGGGACGGGGTTAATTTTTGCAGTGGGGAGGAGGGGGCCTGGTCAGCACCTGGAGTTGTTGTAATCCCAGCTCACCATTGCCAGGGAGGTCTGGCAGCAGTCAGGCAATGCTGGGCTCTGTGACCAAATCGCAGTGAAGTGTTTGCCTCCCTTGTACCCTGTTACTAATACTGTTGCTGTTACTGTTAATTTCCTTACTTCATTACTGTTTTCAGTCAATTTTTCCTATCTTAGGCCCTGATCTTTATCTTTTGTGCCTCCAATTCTTCTCTCCAGCCCCCTGCAGGATTGGGGGGGAGTTGTGAGCAAGCAGTGCATGGTTTGGAGCGTTTCAGTGGGAATACCATTCCTAAAATACAGCACCCCACCTGCACAATGGCCTAATCCTCTTCTCATTTGTGACAAAATTCTTTTTCTCTACATGCACAATAAAGTTACTAAGAATGTATCCTTTCTTACCTTTGTGTTATTCTGCAAGAACTGTTCTGATTGAGTTTGCAGTGGGGAACAGGGAGAGACTCCCAACTTTTGATCCCTTGTGGCAGACAGGGCTTTCCCTGTTGAATTCACCCAGAGCACAGATCTGCAGAAAACACGTTGTTATCCAGGAGTGGGTCAGTTCTGATCTTGCAGGGCAGTGAACCTTTCTCACTGTAAAAAGTGTTATAAATGAAACAGCCAATTTTTAATAATAATGATTAATTATTAAAATCATTAAAAATATTTAATAAGCCATGATAATAAATTTGGGCAGCATCAAGCCCGGGGGTCGATGCGGGGTGAACTACCAGGAACCAGCGTAAGGCATAGACCCTGATAGTCCACCAAAATAGGGAGTTTTGGGTACAATTTTATACTGTTACAAGCAAGGGTNGTTCCAGCCCAGTGAATCACAAGCTTTTGCTTCTGATTTACCCTTGTGTCCCTGTTCTGGCCGGGACGGGGTTAATTTTTGCAGTGGGGAGAAGGGGGCCTGGTCAGCACCTGAAGTTGTTGTAATCCCAGCTCACCATTGCCAGGGAGGTCTGGCAGCAGTCAGGCAATGCTGGGCTCTGTGACCAAATCGCAGTGAAGTGTTTGCCTCCCTTGTACCCTGTTACTAATACTGTTGCTGTTACTGTTAATTTCCTTACTTCATTACTGTTTTCAGTCAATTTTTCCTATCTTAGGCCCTGATCTTTATCTTTTGTGCCTCCAATTCTTCTCTCCAGCCCCCTGCAGGATTGGGGGGGAGTTGTGAGCAAGCAGTGCATGGTTTGGAGCGTTTCAGTGGGAATACCATTCCTAAAATACAGCACCCCACCTGCACAATGGCCTAATCCTCTTCTCATTTGTGACAAAATTCTTTTTCTCTACATGCACAATAAAGTTACTAAGAATGTATCCTTTCTTACCTTTGTGTTATTCTGCAAGAACTGTTCTGATTGAGTTTGCAGTGGGGAACAGGGAGAGACTCCCAACTTTTGATCCCTTGTGGCAGACAGGGCTTTCCCTGTTGAATTCACCCAGAGCACAGATCTGCAGAAAACACGTTGTTATCCAGGAGTGGGTCAGTTCTGATCTTGCAGGGCAGTGAACCTTTCTCACTGTAAAAAGTGTTATAAATGAAACAGCCA
>VYZR01083559.1:15439-31926 GCA_013400675.1 Oxylabes madagascariensis
GTGAAATGCAAAGTGATCATTTCAAAACCTTTAATAAATGAAACTAAATGCTTCTCAATGATACCAGCCTTGGAAAAGGACAAGGCACAACTGGCAGATTGGAGAATGTACCAGTCTGCTTGAAACTGTCATCTAGCATTATTTTCTGGAGTCTGTACTTGCTGAAGTGACTTTGAAGTCAGTATTTTCCTTAGCTAGGAGTGAGCCAATGCCAGGGTGTGAGGTGGGGACATTCATACCTGAAAAACACTTTTTAAATTGGCTTTTCACTTCATGATTGTTCACTCTCTTTTGATGACTCCCAAAATGTAAAGTGTTGAAAAATATTACTCCAGGGTTGAATTTAATCCCATAATTTTATCTCAGCACAGTGAAGTCCCTATCTGCAGTTATTGCAAATGAGCATTCCAGCATGAAATCAGGCTCTACTGATGTACTCCAAATGAGAATCTGCATCAGCCTGCTTCACACGGTTCCATACACTGAAGAGTAGCCCATTAGATTTAAAGAAAGAATATCTCTAAAAAAATCAAGGTACCACCAATTGCACTTAGGATTTTTTCTGAAAAATTCTTAAACTTGTAGTCTGCCATGGCTCAGGAAGGGCATCAGCTCACTCATCAACTCACCCTGGCCAGTTGTAGTTTCCTTTTGTTTTACAGAAAGCATCCTGAAGTTTGGGGGTTTTTGAGAGACAAAAACTCTTTTCAAAGCGCAGGGTTTAGCAAACTATATTCAAGTAGGAAATTCTGATGAAGAACATTTCCCAAGACTTAGGACTATATCCTCTCCAGCTTCTAAAGATGTTGCACATGTTTACTATTGGTTCCTGTTCTCCTAAAACCTCTGGTTTTGCAGGCTTTTTCCATGATCTTTATTTTGCCCTTTTCTGGTCCTCTAAAACAAGTAGTCCTGAGCTCCAATACATTTTCCTTTCAATTATTCCAATGCAGAAGGTGCTAATAGCAAAGGTTATGTTTTCTGGATTGAAGGAAACTACCTGGCTGCTTTGGCCTTCATGGCCCTAAAATCTGGTAAGGAAAAAAGAATTAACAGGAAAATTCTTCAGATACAAATAACCTGTGTTTGTGTNGCAATTAAGTCCCTACTGGAACATACGGTAAGTTAGACACCAATACAGGAGCTCAGTGTGAAGTGAGGCTGCAGATCTCAGACTGTTCATGCATAAAAGACAAAAATCCAAAAGCTGTGGGTAATGGGAACAAATACATTATTAAGTAAGAGACACTGGGGCACACATAGATTCCCACCACCAAAAGCAAAGAAAGAAAGACTATCCCATTCACAGAAGGCAGAAGCAATGCTAAGAGAATCAAGTGACTTATCATTACAGTAAAGGTTTGGAGAGATTTGTTTTGGAAAAACACAGTAGTCTCCTGCATCTTTATCAGGTGCTGATGTGTGTGAGATCTCTATAACTAATGATCTCTTCTCTAACATCTCTTATATACCAACCAACTGCATATATTTGCCATTTAGAAGTGGCAAGAAAAAGAGGTGAAACTAGTTCTGGCAAATGGAGTACCAATATTCAAACACATTCCAGCCATTCCCTATGAAATGCTAACCGTTTCTCCAGCAGGAAATCTTCTTAGTCAAGTGAGTAAGCCAGAAGATAAGCATTATGCAGCTATATATGCCACCAACTCCACAATGATGTGTAGCTGCAGAAAGAAAGGGGAAGGGTAGAGGACCAGGAAAAGGAGAAGCAATTCTAACTGAAAATTTCTGAAAATGGGCTGTGCTTGCTGGTCTCCAAGCTCCTATCACTGTGAGACATCTATGAACTACGGAAAATAGGCAACACATCTGATACGAACAAAAGAAAATGAACAGAAAATTGAGATGCCAAAGCTGTGTGGGCTGCCTGTTTTGGTTGATGATGATGATAAGATGGTTTCTTTGAAATGCTTTCTTTTGCTACGCTACAACAAGATTTGTTCCATATGTGTCCAATTGGAACTTTAACACTCCCCACTCACCATCTGCAGAAGCAAATTGGGTTATTTCTCTCATTTTATCTCTGCTGTATTTTTTGTTAAGGATGTTGCATGTGAACACAATCGATGCAGCTTGTGCCAAGGCAGTAAAAGGCATATTTAAAATCTGTGCTCATTATTGGATTTTGTGCAGTACAGACAAGGAGAACACAGGTGACAGGAGAGTGCTGCATTAGTTTGGTGCTTGGGCCAGGTTTCTCTAGACATCTTATAGGTAAAGCACAAGGCCTCTTGAGTCTGCAGTTGTCTTGTTTTATATTAGTCATGTATTTTGCTCTATTAGCGACCTAGGCTTTTTACTTAACACCATGCAATACGTTTTCAGGACATTGAAGATAAAGCTTGAAGTTGTGTGAAAATCCCTAGCTCCTGTTGCTTTCACACCTACAAACACACAGACTCCTCTTTGCTAGAACAGGGATGTTCCTCCACAGGAAGGAGAGAGTGGGTTTGGCCTTTTCTGTCAGCTGAAGTCCTGGGACACTGCAGGAGTGTATACAAATGTTAATTCCTCTAGCCTGCTGCCCCAAACTAGAGTAGCTCCACTGCCTGGTAACATGATTTCTTCGAGGTCACAGTGAAGCAAAATCTGGTTTTGTGCTTCCAAGGCACTCAAAAACCCCTCCAGAATAAGCACTGTCATTTAAATTCCTTTGTTCTCCAGAACTAAGAAATCAGAACACAAACCTACTCCATAACAGTATGTGATAATAAGCTACAGCAATATATGTACAGTGATTTGCAAGATATTAAGACAAATACTTAGATTTTCCAAGTGCTAGCTACTATGTTGCAGCCTCGTGGTCTAAAGGCTTTCTGAGCCTTTTTTGTCCCATGGTCTGTGGTTTTTTTTCTTCCGTATTTCTACAGTCCTTAGCACAATGGGATCTAGTTGAGTAACAAGGGCTTGTAGGTGCTACTGCAGTACAAATAGCAAGTAATGGTGAAGTGTGTACACAGATTAGATTTCTTAAACCTGTAAATATAACCTGTTCTGTACCAGAGCTAACTTGGGAAACAATATCCAAGAACAGTCCCACTGGAGCTTCTATATTCTATCCATTAGAACATTTCATCCTTCAGCTGTGATCAGACCTTCATGGGAGTAAACTCCTAAATAAGTTCAAACTTCTTTTGATTTTTTTTTTTAACTCTCACATTATAATTGCCATAATGTTCCCTAGTGCCTGGCATTTTGTGCTCTAATGATACTTCTCAAGTGATCAAAGGCACAAAGCTAAGTACACCCTCTGGGGAAAGGAATGTGTTTCCCAGCTTCCTGCACTGCACCTTTTAGTTCCCTGTTGTCTTTATTATTGAAATCAGCCATTAGAACTCTGTGCTGCTCTGAACATCATCTCACACAGTGGAATGGGGTTTTGTGGTTTTTTATTAAGCTGTTCAAAAAAGTGAGAGAGCAATAATTTACTTACGAAAAGGCTGCAACACCCACACCTGCCTGACAGATGTTTGTGTGGATGCATGGATTTCCACCTACTTCTAAACCACAACTGACTCATTTTCCTACAGCCTCATGAGACAGGCGCATGCCGCACGTGCACACGAGTGTGTGGGGCTGTGTCACGTGCGTGTGCTGGTGGTAAAACAGGGAGTGCAAAGCCAAACCACGCAGATGCAAAGTGTTACACTGCCCATGGCCAGTGCTGTAGGACCCCGTCACCCCAGGACTGTGCCACGCGACGACTCGTGGTACCCAGGGGAATCCTGCAGCGGATTCACACAGAGAAGGCAGCTCGACTCCCCGAGGCCTGGAAGCTCCCAAGCTAAAGCACAGGCCCAGTTCTCAGTCTGCACACATCAGTGTGGTTTCATGCATTTCAAGTGAGATGCAGAAGTTCACTCCAGAGAAACACAAACTGGACATTTCTCTCCTACTTCTTATTCTTCTCTCCTATTTAACCAATAAGCTCCAGCTGAATTGGCTTACACGCTAATTTCACTGTTTAGCCTCAGCTTGATATTTCATGAAACTTACACAAGAAATCCCACGGAAATCCCCTACGCAGCTGCAAACATACTGGGACAGAGGTAACAGGGGAACTCTATCAAAAGGGGAGAAAAACCCACCTACCCACAACCAAGAAAGTGCTAAAAACCACATCTGCACTTGGAAAAACAAAGAGCCTCATGTCAGGATCATTCTTCACAGGTTATAAAATACTCACTGTAGATGCTGTTCTGTTCTGACTAATCCTTTGAAATATCTGAGCTGTGAAAGTAAGGCAAATATACTTTTCATAGTCCATTAAAAAAGAGCCTAAGGAGGTTAGTCTTAAAACACTAATTATTTTCTCCTGTGGAAACTGGGGAATAGCTGAATAACAGGCTATTATACAACACCCTACGCTTGCAAAGGTTCACGATGAGACTGAAAAATTATTATTTCTCATATGGTTTCAGTATGTCTTCATTTGTCAAAATGATCACAAAAGTCAATAAATCAGAAAAGCTGTAGAATCTCTGTAAATATAAACTAAAAGTCATAGCCCCTTTAACCCCAGGCACTTTGCATTAGCAGAATTCCTAACAATAAATACAGGGCATGACAGCATCAGTGAGCTTTGTAGCTTCCCTATGGACACCAGCAGAGCAATATGCAGCATGAAGACATTATTCAGCAACTGCGAGGAAAATTATTAGCTCAAAGGAAGGAATAGAAAAAATTAGACCAAAATGCACTTAAAGAGGATTAGGTAGGAGAGAGAACCTAGGGCACTTTGCAATCACAGGCTGGTAACCTTCATTAATCACAAGGGCTGAAATGCACAGCAGAAGATAAATTGTTCATGAAACCAAAACTTGGCCAAAATGTTAAATAATATATAACTACAGCACACTCAATACCAAACCAGCACAAGATGCATATGATTCTATAGGCCATTTGTGAGAAGATAAAAGAAAATGATGTCCCACTGGAGACTTCTGAAAATTAACGAGACTGTTGAGTATTCCCATAGCTGAGAGGGGTTTCTTCTTATTTTTTTTATTTTACAAGATGGATTGCAAATGTGCTTGAGCAAAATGCACAGTCATTTTTATCCTCTGCAGACTTAAATTCATTGGTGTGAGATGCGAGGAGATAAGCCAGGTTATAGCCATGAACCTCCAATCAAAATGGGACAATGTATTTGAGCACTTGTGCATTTCCACAGCATTATAAATCTCCACGGTATTTCACTGCAGGTCTTTGCTGTTGTTTTCTCTCTTGTATTTCTGTGTAATTCATTACAAAACCAATAAACTAGCCAAACAAAAAAGAAAAAATAAAAGCCATTTTCTTTAGCCTGTATTGCTGCAGCTGCTTACAACTACCATTATTTTTTTTACCCATTTAGTCCTTTTCCTCTCAATAACCATGCTCCATCCCCATTTTTTTAGGTAATGCTTCCAATTAAATTGAAATCAGCTGGGCTTCTTGTTCTTCTGGTTGCTTCCTTATTTACATATCACCATTGATAACACTTCTAAAACAACTCTGTAAGGAGAGTTCCTTCAGTTTGTAAATACCTTATGTTAATGTAGTCTTTGTGATGCTTTGAGGTTTTTGCTACAGCACTTTAGGCATAGAAACAACAGATAAAATATAAACAACAACCATGCAGCTCCCCTCTCCACCCCCATCTTGCCAATACTCCTCACACCTGACCCGGGAGGGTGATTTTCCACGGTACATTGAACACTGCACTAGCAGGGGCCAGCAAGGACGCCAAGTGCTACATGAAAAACAGTCCACAGGAAAATTGACTGATCCTCCAAAACCTCATTTCATTTAAACCACTCAGTAACAATCAACCGATAATAACCTTCAGTCATTACTGTTCTTGTCCCAGAGTTGAATAAGCAGCTGCTTCAAATCGGACACTAAATGCACTTTCTAGTCAACAGATCAATTTGAGGTTCTCTACTGAAAGTGTGCAGGATTAAAACACAGCAGACATAGCATTTGTTAGAAGATATGCAAGATAATTTTAGAGAACACTGCTTGACAAGATGAAACTTTTAAAACAGAATGACAAAATATTGCTATTTATAACCTGTAAAAAGTACTAAGATAGTTATAACTCATTCATTAGTTTCTGCCTGGTATACCAGGTCTCTATAGGATACTACACAAGAAGAAATCAATCTGGCCCCGAACATAGAGCATTTCACAGCAAAAAGCAAAATTCTTACTGAAAAGGAGCAGCAGCACTGAAACCAGCATCGTTCCAGCCCTTGGACCAGCTGCCTGTCTCTACCAAGGCACAGCCCACAGAGAGGCACTCCGGGTAAGCTGCAGCCATGCTGTTAATGATTCCAATTATATTAAGGATGGGCCCTATAGTGAGGAATTTTTTTTTTTTTTTTTGTACAGTTTTTTAAAGCAAGCATTCATTTTTTTGGACTATGGATTTTAAACAAATTGCTTCATTATTGGGAAGTTTTAAAATTCTGTTCCCATCCCAAGAGTGAAGCTACAAATTAGCCACTGCTAAAATTCCAGACATGCCTCTGGCTATCTCCTTATGAATGTAAATTTATTACAAGACCCAGTAAATCACAGCCTCCTTGGGTATCAGTAAACAAGATCTTATTTAGTGGCCTAATTGCTCAATAAGGAGTGGAGAAAAGGGATTAACCTGCCTGCTCCTCCTCTGCGCTGGGCAGATGGAGATTGCCAAGCATCCTGCAGCTCTGTGGAGACTCTGCCCTTATACAGAATGCAAAGAGAGTGAGTGAAAATGCAGTGGGATGGCTGCAGAACACATGGGGCACAAATGTATGTAAGCACTTGTGAAAATCACAGGATTAATACAGACAGCTGAGGGGATATTGCACCAAAACCTGCAGAACATTAAGACTTAATATTCAGGGACAAAAGGACCCTCAAACCAACAGTGTTATTTAAATGTCCTAGAGTATCCAAAACATCTGAATGTAGCTAGCAGATATGGCACAAGACCCAGGGGAAATCCATACATTCCTAGGATGAAGCTGGAGGCCAAGCACCTCCAGCTAGGCTCAGAAAACACCACTGCAATCCTATATTTGGATACAAGGAGCCTTGGAGAGACAGTGTGGCTCTCCATGCAGAGACATGAGGCTTGGTCTTGTCTGCAAGCTGTGTCATGACCTGAAGGAAGCTCTTTATTGGACTGCATGTGGACCACAGGTGTCTGAACTAGGAAGTCAAAGGTGGCAGCACTCTTTCTTTGGTATTGGCAACAAAACCAGAAGCTCCTTTGTTTGCCTTGGGCACACGTGTTTTACATGTACTGGTGACCTTTTTTCCCCTTCACTGGCCATAGAGTCAAATCTAAAAAGAAAAAGTTTCAAAGTTGGAACTGAATGATTGGAGTGGATGAGGAGGAACTGAGGAGTAAAAGTGACCTTCTCACTGACAATCCAAGAAATTGCCATATTTACTCAGCTCAGCAGAGCAAATGATGGCAAAAAGCAGAGCAGATCCTCTGCCAGAGCATAGCTGCATCACTCCACTGACTTCAATATACTTTAACATAATAGTTATGTAGCTGGGCTCTAATGAGTTGCAGCCACATTACACCACTAAGGATCTTCACCTGGAGAAAAAGACTAAAACACCAACTGAATTAACAGACTTCGTTTCATTTTATCCTGATTTTGCTCCAGTGTAAATGCCTTCAAACATTCAAGAGCACTGACAAGGAGTACGGTATCTTTTGCAATCCAGTATTTACAGACTTACACAATCTATCAGATACTGAGATGGGGTGAGGGGGGAGCCTCTCCCCAGCCACACCACCTGGCAAACAGCCATGACAAGCACTACAGATTTTCTGGTTTGCTGTGATGTATGGCACCTTTCCCCTGCAAAATGGTGTCCAGTCCAGCTGATCCTTCATTTTGGGGTGGGTGGGAGAAGTGTTTGCAGTCCTTATGAAGTGTTCCATTAGCCCTAATATTTTGCAGCGATTAAAGGCTTTGTTAAATCTTGAGTTGCGCTCATTTTTCAACTAATCCCCAACTTCTAAATGCCAAAATACTTCTTTTAAAACATTTCAGCTATTCCATATGCTTATCAGTTTTTGGCTTAAACTATTCTCTGAATTCAATCCAAAACTGGCAAGAATTTGATCTCCTCAATATTCAACTATCTGTGAATTTACTTTTCATCAAGGAAGACAATTACTTTGATTTTGTTACCAAGAAACCTACAGAGGAGGCATGACAGTCATGGGAATTACACAGAGTAGGATTGACATGGCACAATTATTAACAAACATGGCACATGTTAGTCCCCTTGGCATCAAAAAATAGGAGAGGGGAGACAAACCCCACATATAGAGTAGTACAAGATAGTCATCATTGCCAATTACAGCAAGAAAAAAAATAGTTCACACTAAATAACAGAAGGACTTACTAGGAAAATCAAAAGGTATGCAACACAAAGAATAAATTCTAGATAATAGCACCACTCTGGGAATTACGGTCATTTAATTTGCATTAAATCCTGAAAGATCCCAGCCTGGCCTCACTGGGAGAGATGCATCAGCAATTGCCAAGGGTACAGATGCAAAAAAACGAAATAATTGTAATTCATACTTCCTCTTCATTCTGAGAAACATAACCAGTAGATTAATAACTTGAAATTTACCTTTGCAGACTTTGGGTTTTTCTGTTCTGCTTCAGCAGATGGTGCCAATAGTAGCAGAAGCTCATTTCTAGAAATCAAATACTTTGTGTAAGCACCTAAATATTTAGAGGTAGTTGGAGCTTATGAAATACTGAGGATGCTCAGTGTGCTGGTCTAAAGGCTGTAAACACATCCTATTCCAAAGTATTTTGTCAATGATGGCAAGCAAAATGATGACCATCAGCAGCAAAGAATTATTTTGCTGACAGTTTGGGTGGTTCTTGCTTCACCAAAACTCTGCCCCCAAAATCCTGGGCTTTAACACTGTGTCCACAGCCCAAATCTTCCTTCCCAGGGACCCTGCTACAGCAGGCAGTTTAAATTCATCCCTTCCCACCTGACAGGAGGGTCACCACCTTCCTGACACTGTGGGGAACACCAGGTTATCCTGGTGGGGCCAAGGGCCTCTGAGAGCCGTCCAAAGGAGGGGGAGAAAAGGCTGCTGCCAGGAGCCACCTGGAGCTGTGGGCAGTGCCCTTCCCGCCTCTAGTGTGGCGTGGCGGGCAAAGGCTGTCCTTCAACCGGGCAAAACCTGTCCTTCAAACTGGGCAAAGCCTGTCCTTCACACTGGGCAAAGCCTGTTCTTCAACCAGGCAAAACCTGTCCTTCAACCAGGCAAAGCCTGTCCTTCAACCAGGCAAAGCCTGTCCTTCATACTGGGAAAAGCCTGTCCTTCAAACCAGGCAAAACCTGTCCTTCAAACCAGGCAAAACCTGTCCTTCAAACCTGGCAAAGCCTGTCCTCCGCACCGGGCAAAGCCTCCCCTCAAACCGGGCCAAGCCCATCCTTCACACCCAGAGCCGGGAGGCGCTGACCAAACTCCACATCATGGGCGGGTAAAGGGGAGCTCTGTGGGTTGTTCGAGCCTGCCACAGACCTCTGTCACCCGCCAGGGCCATTCCACCTCCTCAGAATTCATCTTGCGGCTTTTTTCCCCCGCTGTGGCCAGGGGGAAGAGGGCCTGGAGCCCTGTCCTGCGGCGGCTGTGCCTCACGGGGCCCGCGGAGCCCGGCCGGGGCCGGCCAGAGGGATGGAGCGGTCCCCCCTTCTCTGCTCCCCGCCCAGCGACACTGAAATGCGAACAGCAGCCCCTGTGAGCTGCAGCCGCGGGCAGGGCAGGAGGGGTGCTCTGCCGGGGGAAGGAAGGAGCCGGCAGGGCTGGCAGCAGCTGCCGTGCGGCTCCGGAGCTCTGCCCGCCCCGATGGCGTGAGGAGAGCAGATGCTCTGCCCGCCCGAGCGCTCCCGGACAGGGTCACTCCTCTGCACGCCTCTGGGCCTGGGGAGAAAAGTGACCCCGACTGGGCCCGCTTTACTGCTGGCAGCAGAGCAGCGGCTGCTCTCTGGATCTGCTCTGCCGACTCGAGTTTCAAGCTCGGCAGCGCTAATTTGCCTTGTCTCCTGACGATCGGTCTCATTAGCACACTGCTCTCCTCTTAACTTTTGTGAGATGGGGTTACAACATGAGGGCCCAAATCCTTTTGTGCCGCTTTTGTGTATATGTAAATACACATCTCTCCAAGTAGACAGATGTTGATTTAGCAGAGCTGTGAATGAAGAAGAAGAAAGGGAAGTGGACACTCAGTGCAAGCTGAGTGCTTGTGTTTCTTGGACCAGAACTCACAGAACAGAACCAACAAAAGTCTCTGAGAGTGACCTAATCTTGTCCCTAGGCCAAATCTAAAGATCACCCCTTCTTCTGCCGTGCCTGAAAGTCATTTGTCCATCATGATCTTGAAAGCCTCTGTTGGTTCATTCCCTGCAGCATCCCCAGGTAACCAGCTGTAGTGCTTAATTGTCTGTATTTTGGAAGATGTTTCTCTATGTCTAAATTCGCTTGCCAGAATGACACATTAGACCTTGTGCAACTCACAGGAATTGTGGAGAAGAGCTTAGTTGCTTTTACAGCTCACAGTAAAATATTTGTTGTGTCAGTGTGGTCAGCCAGCAGAGTGCCCTGGTACCCAGCCCCATGGCCGCAGGTACAGGCTGGCTGTGTCCTGACTGGGTGGCAGCCCTCTGGTATCTCCACCATGGACAAGCACGCTCAGATCCCTCTCAGTGCCAGGTCCTGCTGCTGCCACAATACAACAGCAACAAGCACAGAACAGGTGTTACCTGGGAGCCCCAGGGTGCATATGACTTGCTCCAAAGGTGTCACACAAAATGGCAAAATTTGATTCCATGGAAGTCAGTCTGTGCTATGTACTAACCAAAAATCTATGGATTAATTTCATTCTCGCAGTCTATATACAAAAGTGCATCTGTAAATACTGCCTAAGACAGCACTCTATATCCATTGTAGTAGAGTTTCTGTGATTTAATAAAACTTTCTTTAATTTTATTAATATTGACTATAGCCCCTTTACAAATCTTATGTATGTATACTGTGATACTACAAACTCCAACGATTTATGCACCCTCATTGGGAAATCATTTTTTAAATAGTTTTAAAATTGAACATAAACACTTTATCTGTATGATGAGGGTACATAAATTATGGCTATAGTCCTTTTGGCTGAAAGCTTATGGCTGAGAAAAGTCACAGGAAGGTTTGGTATCTGGAAACATGTTTAATAAATATAAGGTATTGCTATTAAAGCAAACAGTTATTCATGCCATATTTTAATTTAAGTACTTTTTATAGGAGCAGTATGAAGTAATTCATCTAGATATAGCTGTTGAATGTCTGGTTTTGTTACTTATAACAAAAAATGCCCTTACATAAAAAGGCTGTTACCTGCAGGAAGAGGTTGCTATTAACCTACACAGAAAGCAGAGGGTCTAAGGCCATATTCCTGTGAAAGACCACCAGCTTCAGTTCAGTGTTCCTTGTCTGCTTTCATGTCATCGTGGGGGAAAAGAAAGGCAGTAGTATTTTCGTGACTCACTCAAAGGGTGTGTTGACTTGGTATGTATTGGTCAGCAGGGCTTTGGAGGACTGTTTCGTATGGAAACTTATGAACCATTAAAAATTAAAAGTTGACCCACCATTTTAATTTTCCTCCTTAATTTGGCTTCCTCTAAACCCAAGAACCCCTAACATTTCCTTAAATACTGCAACTCATCAGCCTGTGAAATATCCAGGCTGAAATTTCTGTGAATGCCAAATGCATATTCTCTCTTGAACCACAGTAGTGACTAAGTACACATACTCATAAACATTTCTGTGCTGTGGCTTGTGGTAGTATTTAGCATGGTCTGAGAAAAACTCATAAAATACATGCTGAAGTACATTGCTGAAATACATTGCTGAAATAGCTTCAAGAGACTTTTTGAGATTACTTTTCACTTGTGTTTTGTTGAAGCTCAGTTAAAACTTAGGACCCATGTACATTCCTTTGTTCTGTTTAGGTGAAAGCCAGACACCATGCAAAGGCTGTTTTCCAGGACTGAACTGCCCTGCAGTCCTAATGGTTTATGTAGACCCGCTAAAAATGTCTTGAAATGAGTTAGACTAGCAGATCTGTCTCTTTCTGGCTGCTGGTGAAATAGCACGATTCACTGGAAATCAAATTTAACTATACAATTTGGAATAATTGTAAATATTACCATCAGAAAACCCATTCTAAGCCCACAGATTTATTTGCATGTTTAAGGTTTGTCTTCCCCATTTGCCCATGGGTGCATTTGGCTCAAAAAAGGAATTGCAAGTGACTACAAATATCAGCCTCAGAATCCCAGATTTAAGACCTGAACTCAACCAAACAAAAAGTAGCACTATCGTTTTACAGACAGCGTTGCAGACTAAATTTTGTGAATACTCACACTGCCAAGAATGCTTGGTAGAAATTGCTTGTGTGTGAGTAACACTGAATGTGACATATGGGGAACTTGTGTATCTTTTGCTGGGAAGCAAGATCATATTAGGCAGTTAATCATTTTCCTCTAATCACTACTGCCATGGTTTGTACCATTTCTGATGATCTTTCAATACTATAAAAGCCAGAAGTGCTGGACTGGAGCAGGACTATTGTGTGTGCACGGGAAACTGGTGCACAGAAAAACACAGATGTGCACACTCATACACAAACCATTTCCCATTAAAATCAATATTGGATCCCCTGTTATTAAATCTGAGTATCAAAATGCACCCAAGGCACATTTCTTTAATTCCAAGCAGCAAAATTGTTCATAGGGTGCAGTGGAACCACTAGGAACATCACTAGCATTGATTAATGGAATATGACTGAGGGCAGAAATTAAGCTGGGGATAGGGGTCTCCATTAAAAATGTTTATTGCTAAGTGTTCATGTATCACTTCAGTTCCTCTGCAGATCGGATAAAAAACCACATTACACCCTTCTTCAGGGAAAAAGAAAGACATTTAGCTGACATATTCGTCAAAGAAATTTTCCTTCCTTTCTTTACTCCAATCTTATTTAGGGTGCTAAGAGTGCTAATAAAACCTGAGAAGTACCAGTTTGGGAAGAGAGTTAAGTACATCCTTAGCACAAAGCAACACTTGAAGCAAAATATATGCTTTTCCAGTCAGCTCTGTTCTGCATTCTGTGGCCTGAATCTCAGGCTAGGAAAATCAGATCTGTTTTCATATCTGAAATTGTGTACCTAAAAATTGTGCCTTCCCCTGCCCCAAGGTAAAGTTAAATTCATTAACTTACCCAGTAGCTCCACCAGGTTATAATCAATTCAAGAAAACACCCTGTAACGAAGAAGAGAAAAAGTATCAATGCCATCCACCTGCCACTCTCCAAGACTGACAGCAACTTCAGAGTCCAATGGTCTAGCCAAGAGTCTTCAGGATGAGCCACTTTGGTCTGCATTACTTTTTGGGTACCTATAGCTGCTCCGGGATTCTTAATTTTTATATCCATCTCTTTCCCTTGCTGTTCCAGGCTCTTCAAAATGGAAAACTCAGATCTGAGCCTAAAATTTCACAACACTTAAGCATTAGTAGAACTTAAAGGGACTCCATTTTATAAAAATCAAATTACAATTCCTAGGGTACATTTTTTGTTTGCTTTATTTTTATGAGACCCATTGAGTTGTATCACCTTTTTAACAAAACCTACTATGTTTGCTTTTGCTGCAACTCAGATTCAGACGGATGGACAAGAACTGAGAAGACCTCTGGTGAACATTTCCTGCAACCCAGGTGGACTTGGTTCTTACTTGGTTCTTACTCCTGTGATGTCCTTTACTCCAAACCCAGGGTTTAGCTTCTCTTTAGTGATTTTTACTTTCTTTTCATGTCTTGGTCTAAGTGTTGTTCTGAATTCCACGGAACAAAGTGATGGACCTGGGAAGAAGAGAATGGCATGTAGCTGAATCTCCAGGGGATTGATTTCTGGCATTAAAAGGAAACTTGCAGATAATTATCAGATCATAGAGACAGCAGGATGCTATTGGCACAATACCTATGTAAAGGGCTTAAGACAGGAAAAGTACCCTGTTCCCTTGCACTGATAAGCAATTACTGGTGCAGAGGCATAGTCCCTACTCCTGTCTCACCGATGGAAATTTTCCATCTTTCCTCCAAGGGAAAACTGTACCCAGTTCTGTGTGGATTCCTGTCTCCATCTCTGGCAAGGCATACCACAATCTGCAGCACTACAACACATACTCATGGAAATCCCAAGAAAACAAGAGATCAGTTCAACAAGGACAGAAAAGCTCGTAATCTCAACAGTCTGCACAGTGCTGCTCACCTATCCTAATCCATGCCATCTGAAGAGTTGCCATCTGGTAAGGGGCTTGGCTCACGCACAGCAAAGGCATTTCTCCTGTCCAAAGCCAGTAACTGTTCCAGTTCATCACAGTTCCAGTTTTCCAGTTCTAACACACACACACACACACACAAAAACAGTAATTTTTTTTTTTTAAGTTAGTTTTCCCATCCCTGAAAACAAAATAATCTCTTAACTTGCTTTTATTTGTTGAAGTGTTAACAGAGGCAACACATAGGTACCAGGACACAGTCAGTCTGTAGGTATCTCCTAATGCTAATGCATGAACCCCCCGTGCTTGTTGCAAGTACAGCAGAGGGAAGAACAGCTAAAGAGCTGGAAAAGCAGCAAAGGAAGGAAAGCATGTGTGAGTGAGTGAGAGTGGGAGAAAAATCCACAGTCAGGCCAGAATTCTGCTTGCCAAAAAAAAAGCTAAGAGATCTCTTTCCAAAAGAAATGAGTCAAACTGGGGAAACAAAAATAATAATGCTGTGTGCAACTTAAAGCAGCAGCTGCTATCTGAGAGAAAACATGAGATGAGTTAGAAGACACAGAAGATTAGTCTTTTTTTTTGCTTTTCAAATTATTATGTTTGTCAAGCTTTTGGCTCAAAAATGTTTGACCTAATCACATCTGTTTTACCGACTAAAATGAGAGGCCTGGCAGCTGCAGCTGGCAAAAGAATCTCCAAATCTGCAGACAACCTTCCAATATTTGGGCTCTTGTCTGAGCAATGTAGGGATAACAAAGTCTATACCCTAAAAGCATCTATGCTGTGCATAACCACTTACAGACGGATGCTGCTGTAGCCACCCTGCAAACAAGTCTGCTTCTAAATTCAGCTTGGCTTAGCCTCTGGAAATGGAAACCCATTACTCTGATGAATGTAAATTTATTTCATATTCTTGCAAACAATCAACTGAAGCCTCTTTGTCTGCACCCAGATACAAAGGCAAACAATGGTTGCTGAAGAGAAGTAAGGGCTGACAAGTTGGAACACAACCTAGAAAGTCTTGCAAGTAAGATGAAGCCAATCTGTCTTGAGTGAACAGAGGAAAGGTGTTTTACAGAAATGTTTCTTTTTACTACACAAATATGTGTATAACAAGTGAAAAAAAGAGAAAAATACTATTAATATGGTTACACAAAGATGAACTGGCTAGATGATCTAAAATTACTTTTTTCTTTTTTGAGCCCCTGTAACCTGCTGGGTTTTATTTAGTGAGAATTTCCTGTCTGTCTAATTTTCATTGGCACATCAATTTTCTTGCAGTGCCTGATTCTTATTCAACATCTGTTGCTCAGTTTGACAGTATTAATTTTGGATTTTTCCCCAGATCTGATTAGTTGAAGATTGTAGTGAATACTGGCAAGAGATCTAAGTTTTCTGTGTCTCTTCTCTCTTCTTCATAATGAAAAAATGTTTTCTTGAGATTCATAATAATTGTTATCACTGTATTTGATACAGAAAATCATAAAGGTGTTTAGAGAACTCTTATACATACTAATAGAAATAGGTTTTCTTCTCTTTCCAAATATTGTCTCCGCCTGTCCATACACACACCTTATTAATTATGGCTACTGTATCCATGAATTGTAAGCACATTCTTCTAAGCATATATGTTGAAAATGATCAATTTTTACTGCGTGTAACTGCTGAAGTGTTATTCAACAAACACTAGTGAAGGTCACAGGACACCAAATAGGAACATATATACAAGCACATTGTATTTTTTTTGGTTACAGTCAGTAGACACCAGTGGGTGCTCTGTGCCATTAATCATGTCTCAGACACAGCCCTTGCCCCAGGGAGCACACAATCTGTGTTTAAGGGAAGAGCCAAGATGCTCTCAGGCAGAGCAGAGAAGCTCAGGAAGTAACATTTGTCAGTTTGATCAGTGGCAGCACCATACATGAACAACATCTATTTTTGTTCAGATGATGATGATTTAGGTATCCAAGCAGAACGAGGAAGCAGCTTTGTGAAATCCCTCTGACAGTGCTGCTCATGTATAAGAAGAACATAGGAAAGCACATTGGTTTCTCCTTCAAGGAGTACAAGGGCTCAACCACCACAAGCCAGCCTCTAGAAAGCAGAAAGAGAAT
>VYZR01083564.1:1401-12656 GCA_013400675.1 Oxylabes madagascariensis
GGGCAATCTGTTCAGTGCTCAGTCACTGCACAGGTAAAGTCTTCTGCATACTCAGGAGGAACTTCCTGTGCATCAGTTTCTTTCTGCCTGTTGCCTTTTGTCCTATTGCTTGACACAACTTCTCTGGGCAACCTGTTCTGGTGCCTCACCCCCCTCATACGAGAAAAATTCATCTTAATATTTAACCTGAATTTGTCTTCTTTCAATTTGCACCCATTATTCCTTGTCCTAGCACTTCAGTTCCTGATCAAGAAAGCTCTCCAGCTTCCCTGTAGGCCCCTTTCAGATGCTGGAAAGCTGCTATGAGGTCTCCATGCAAACTTCTTTTCTCCAGGCTGAACAGCCCCAAATTTCTCAGCCTGTCTTAGAAGGGGAGGCGCTGCCCACTGTATCAGCTTCCATGTGAAGCATTAATAATGGGTAACAATCTCTGGGTTTGATCAGGTTTTGCAACTTCTCAGTAACATTCTTGACCCAGACTCCCAGAAGTCAATCCATGTCCCTCGAAAGTGGATCAGGCCAACAGAGGAGTACTCAATACATACACTATATTCAGACAACTAAAAAGGCATACAATTTAATTACATGTATACCAATATATAAAACATGCAACGTAACAAGAATGTTTACAATACTCATATTATTGCAAATTAGCTGTAACAATAATGTGTATATCTTTTAAAAACATGTATTTTAACAAACCATTTCCTCTTTCTACTGTAACCACATATTCTGCAATTGGGAGAATGGTTTCAGGGAGTGACATTAATGGCATTTTATGAAACTTTTCATGGAATTATGAAACTGGTACTGTAATGATTTTAATTTGGGAATTTCCCTAAACATCAGAGAACAACAGCCTACATCAGATCCCAGTAAAACCCACTGAATTTGCATACAGTGGTAAAGGAAAGAATGGTACAGTGCAATAAACATGACTCCAGTGGCATGTCCATCATCACAATTTCATTTTTTCCACAACTCATTAAAAAACCCCAAGGGCGTCTTTTAAACCACACTAGCCTTAAACATTGATGAAGCTGAAGCAGATGGTTGCTCCAGACAGTGGCAGGAGAAAGGCCATGTGTAAGGCATGTCCTGGCCTTTGTGAGGGGCACAGGTGGATCATGCCTCCTTCTTACTGTCAGATGTCTCCAGGAGTAGTGACATCCAGCCAGAGCCAGCCAGGCTATGGAGACCTCCAGTTTTTGTTGGTGCTGGTGCCAGTACAGAGGCTGTCTCCACATCACAGCAGAAACCGAAGGGAATGTCCCTTAGCCATGGTCCCATAACGTTAAGGATATGCATAGCTCTCAGAGGGGTATGAGGCCACTGAGACTTCTGAGGGAGAATATTTTGGTGCTAAAACTGCCCACATGAGTAGTCACAAGAGTCTGTCTAGGAATTAGATGTCCAGTCACAGCACTGAGCCTCGAGTCACACTTGAACACTCGAGTCACACTTGAGCACACGAGTCACACTTGAGTCACATTTGAACTTTGTCTAAAATGGTGTGTATGTGTTCAGTTTTAGATATAGCCTGATTAGTTTTGTTCTACAGAGTACTAGATGCAGGAAATCCTTCTCTATGATAAGATCCTAATTTAAAAACCTAGGTAAGACTTTATTTTCAATCCATTGTATTTTCTCCTTTTGATATTTAAATAATTTGTCACTTGGGTATAGTTTGTCTTTCACATTTATGACCTGAATCTAACAGAAGTATCACCTGAACATAAAAGAAGATTAACGCAGAGGAACCTGTTTGCTGTGGGTTAGAGGACATTGAAGGTTTACATAAGAAGTGATAGTCTTTACATTTTGAAAAACAAGTGACTTGTGAAGGAATATATACAATCACATTTAAGGAATTAAATACTAGTACATGAATAAGAAAAATTGTGTATAGACATTAACATAATTTATTGTGTTTCATTTAATGGATGAAGATCCCATTCCTTTATCAAAGAGGCCATACAATTGCAATGCTCATACATGCACTTTACAAAGACATTTCTTTCCTCCTCTTTTAACAAGTGGCTCCACTAAAACTGCTGCAAGTGTAATGTGGAACTGCATTGGCTCTAGAAGAACAAGTTAACTGACCCAATGCTTTGTTTATCTCCCTCAGTTATGGGTTTGGGGTGCATCAGTAAAATTTAGGGAAAAGCTAAAGCTGTGCACAGCAAAGAGGAATTCTGCGCTGCAGGGTGTTCCAGTTGGGCTCATTCCCTTTGCTTGGCAGTGGATCCTGAAGAAACTATCCCTTCTGTTAGTCCAAAGATAGTCCCACTGTTGCCCGGTGCAGCCTTCTGAGAAGAAAATGCTTTGTATTCTTATCAAGATCTTTCTCACACTCTAAGTGTCAACAAGAGGTTTGTTTTCATATTTTCATGGAGGAGGAGAGAGTTGACTGACCGTTGACCTGGCCAGTAGGCGAGAGAGGTGGCAACTCTCACCTCCAATCCATGGATCCTTTGGAGTTCTATAAAATGTGAAAGATGTAAATAAAGTTCCTCTTTTCCAGCACGACTTAGCGTGTAGAGGTAATTCTTTTCTGTCACCGTTACCACATCCCACTGAATGCACTCCTGTGACCATCTATTGTCTTCAGTTAACAAAAAAGGTTGATTTGTATGTTTCGTTGAAAGAGAGACTGCTTGAGCCTGGCTGTATTGGAATAAAAGATCATCCTGATGCCACATACACTGTGTGAAACCCAAGATCTCGGCACTGACTTTTCTCACAAGCTTTCCACTCGACCCCAGCCAACAACGCCTCCCTCCCTACTCTGCTGCTCGGGTAAAGTCAATAAAAAGGAAACTGGCAGAAGTAATTTTTTACATTTCTACATTTCTCTTCAACAACAAATAAAACATCAAAAGACCTTAAAGGGGACACACTGATACAGTTACCTGATGTATCATCTAATCCAGATTATTAGTGTTTACATCTACTAAAATTGTCTGGGACGGTTTATGGAAACTGGCCTAGATAAAACATAGATGAAGTCTTTCGACTGGTTTATGTTGTGCAAAGGAAACACTGTGCCTTATAAAGGTTTTTGACATGGTTTGCCTTTGAACAATCTATGCTGGTTGCTTTCAGTCATCTTTGTGACTTTCTTGTGGCTGGAATGATTTTCAGGAGGATTTTCTTCATAACTTTCTCTGGACCTAAGACAAAGCTGTTTGGCATTTCCTGTTTGGCATATTCCTGCATTTCCCTGGGATGCAGATAGCTGTGATGTGTTTTTTCTGAACATCAGGCACCTCCCTCAGTATTATTGACCTTTCAAAGATGATAGAGATGGGCCACGCAGTAAAAACCTCATGACTTTCAGGTGCATCCTATCTGGTCCTGTGAACTTGCATCTATCCAATTGGCTCCAATACCCCAGTCCTTACCTGTGAAAACAACTTCCTAATAGGGTCCCGAGTGTACTAATGGGCTTCAGTTACTTTGCCCACTCTCACATGGGACCTCCACCCACACACCAATCACCATGGGACCAAAATATTTCTTAAGCGCAGGCCCAAGGCCAGGAGCCCTTTCCTGAGCTATGATGCAACTGTAGGATGTTTTTCCAGTCATGTTTTGTCATGAGTTATTACTTGGATTTCCTGGCTTGATCTTGGATCTGAGTTGTTACCTTGCCTTTGCCTGACGTCATGGGATGGGACCTGCTGCTCAGGGGCTGTGGGGCCATGCCCCATTGGTAAGTTCACTGCTTGTGCTGTTTTTACCTATGTCTCACCCTCCCCAGTGCAGAGCCCTTCACTTGCTCCCTCCTGACATATTCCCACAGAGTAGGTTAGCAGGATCAGGGAAGGGGGAGACCAGATGGCAGCCCTTTCTGGTGCAATCTGAGGCCAGAATGAAAAGTATTGGGTACTCCAGCCTACTCTGTATTTGTCACTAGGTTTCCTGGCTCCTATACAGCAGGGCTATGCCTCCCTTAGAGCCCTCGCTGCTGCCCGTGTGCTTACTGAAGTCCCTCTTGCTGACCAATGTAACCTCTTACATATTCTAACCTCGTTGACCTTTGGCCTTCATAGCAAGCAAACTTTCTATGTTCATCCTGGGCAGCTAGTGTCTGCTTCTACCATCTATGTGCTTTTCTTTTTTATTTGAGCTTAGTCAGGAGCTGTCTGACTCTTCCATGGCCCACTTCTCCCATGTTTGGTTCCCAGACATCAGAATAGGCTTTACTTCAGAACTCTCCTCAACTCTCTTTAAGGTTAATTGGAAGATTTTGAGTCATTTCAGTGTAAGCCAAGTTTGTTTCTAGGCTTTTCTGTAAAGTTAATGTCCCTTGCTGAGCAAAAGTTGGAACAATTAAGATATTAGTTCACCAAAATAGATATTCTGAGGTGGTGAAGGAATTAGACGTAGACAGAAATATGAAAGCAAAACCATAGACTGTATTATTGCATAATTCCCACTGTTAAAATGCTAGTCTTGTCTGATTCTACCTTTTTGGTCTGCAAGCAGAGCTGCAAAGTATGTTGTTATGCACTGGGATTATTGTAAGTGTTCAGTAATTTCAGACCCCTCGTTGTCTAACACGCCAAATATCTGCTAACCACAGATCCAGTTCCCATCACACATTGTGGGCTGGGATATCTCTCTGGAATACAGCTGAGGGTGGGCCGGAGCTTTAGCGATATTGCGCAGGTCCCGGCTGCATGCAGTGGTGGCCAGCCGGGATGGTCAGGATGCAGCTGTGCAGTGGCTCCAGTGCATGCCGAGTCCCTGCTAGGGCTGCACAAGGGCTTCTCAGCCTCTTCTCCCAGATCCAGACCAGGCCCAGCTGCTGTGGCTCGCCCTTTGGTGTTACAGCCCCAGCTGCTGGCCCTGCCTTTGAACTGTGGCAGTCAGTGTACTGTTAGGAAGGGCTTGGTCAAAAGCTGGTAAAAATTTGCTCACTTGTGACTGGTTTGCTGATCCTTACTGCAGCTTTATACAAATCCTAATTCATAGTCAAGATTTAATATGAGCCTTTATGGGGGTAGCCTTAATTGTTAGAATGGTATGAGGTGACATTGATCTCCTGCCCATCTCCTGTTGCAGTGGAGATCTCTCAGTTCTGAAAACACTGAGCATGACCCAGTCCTTGTTTTATGGAAAACCACCCACAAACAATCCATATTGTACCCCAATATATATGTACACCACTGCAGCTTTTCAACAAGAAGTATTTTGACATCAGAGAAAACTACTGGCTCCAGAAAACCCAAACCCTTTCATGGTTTGGGAGTGACAGTAGCACACAATATGCTTTGCCGTGTCCAGGCAAGGGGCCTGGGAAAATGGCTGATTTCCCACCTTTGGTTTGGAGCAGTTTATGGGCGTGGTGCAGACTCTCATGGCCACAAAATGGAGTTATCAAGAATGGCTGGGCAGTGTCTCAGGTGTCAGTAAAGTAGAAGTAATTTTTTACATTTCTACATTTCTTTTCAACAAGAAATAAAACATCAAAAAACCTTAAAGGGGACACACTGATATATCATCTAATCCAGATTATTATATCCATATTATTATTATAGTTGCATCAGGCCAAATTTGTGCCCAGATGACAGGTGATAAAACAACTGTGAATAAGGACAACACAGCCCCAGTTGCACAGAAATAATGTTGAAAATTTGCTTTAGATTGCCTGTGGTGAATTTCATGAAAATATTTTTTCATTTGGTATTAGCCCAATTTGTGTGAATAACAGCTAATTAAAGAAAAAATAAAGGATGAAAAAAAAGCTCTTATAATAATCTGTTTAAAAGGCTCTCAGGGGATTTAAGGAGGTAATATGTAGTTAATGGAGGGGCTAAAAATGCAGCTGCATGTAATTACGGCAGGAAAAATATTCCCAAAGCTGATTTGCAGCTTCCCCAAAATGGTAGTCAGTAAGGCACCCTTAGGGAGATGGAGAAGAGCAAGTTTTGTATTAAATCCTTCACGTATCTCCTGACAGGGCCCTTCCAGCCCCACTCCTCACGGGGCTGTGGGCTCTCCTTTAACCCTGGCTGTCCATGGTGTATCCATCAGCCCTGTGCAGAAGGTGAATGCATCCACGTCAGCATCGGCTTTCTGTGGCAGCTGCTTCCCAGTCCCACCGTACCTGCACTTCCAGGCTTTTTCTGTCTTTTCCCAGCCCTGATGTGGGGTGCCATAGCCAAAGAGCCCAGCAGCTGTCAGAAGAGTGGTGTTTCAATTACTGTTTGGGAAGCTATTCCCTGAAGTAAATTTCTCATGGCTTGGTTTAGAATACCTTTATGGCTGGGAGGCATCACCCATGTCTGGCTGTTCGACTCAAACACCAGAAAAGTCCTTGACGACAGGTGTATTCGGCAGCTCCTGATTCAGAGGGGAGGTTCAGCCACTGTAGTATGGAGGAAATCTTGTTTCTCATTTTCTGTGGTCAAAACGTGGGGCTTATTAAGAGACTTGTTTGTTTTGCGGGTTTCTGAATATTTGTTTGTTTGTTTAATTGTGCTTTGAAGGTTGCCCGACTTGGGCATTTTCACTCTGTGTTGCTGTAGCCAAAGCCCCTGAGTATTTGACAGAGAAGCTGTTTTCCAGTTAGCGGTTTGAGGACTTTTAATACCTCAACCTAGAAACAGTTTGGGGTTTGTTGTTTTTGGGGTATTTTTTTTCCATTTTAAACACCCTGAAGCCAGTTCAGTTCTCGCTCCAAGTCTGCGAACCTGTTTCTCAAGTTATAGAGCGTTTCTCCGTGTTTGTGAAGCTGTATCTTTGTGCTGCTCTGTACTGCTGACGGGTCAAAAAGGGGGGCTTGTGTCCCCCAGCCTGCCCCGAGCCGGTGCCGCAGAGGGGCAGCAGGGGGCGCCCGCGGGCCGCGCCGCTCCGCCCGCTCCCGACGGGACCGGGAGCGACAGCCAGCCTCGGGTCACGGGAGAGCCGGCAGCCAGGCTACGGCAGGGAGGCGGGAATCGGAACGTGAAATAGTTATAAATAATAACGATATTGTTTTCCTGCTAATCACTACTGACGCCACACCACCGCGGCCGAAATTTGCCCCAAGTGTCTGATGAATTAAGTTACTCTCAGCCGAGCGTGTCCTCAGGGATGCTCATTTGTCACAGGTGGTGTTTAATAATCTGGCTTCGTTAAAGTATTTAAGGTCAGAAAGCAGAATTGTGCATCTCATCAGTAGTGGTTGTCCAAAGCGATGAGCCAAGCACGGTGCTTCCCCAAGTGACAGCAGGCAAGGCAGCCCTGCTCTTCTACCAAAACACAAACAGCTTTTGGAAAAGCTTCCCTTGAAAGATGTGATCCAGTTACAGAAATCTACGCTGAACTTTATAGAACATTACATGAATAAATAGAGGGAAGAGGAGTTAATGGGGGTTGAAAGATACCTTCTGGATTAATTAAAAAGGGTGGGTTTTTTGGTCCTTTTCTCTTCCAATGAATCGGCTATAATTGATGGAGGAGGGGAACAACCTAGGACTTACTTCACAAAAATGCCAAGTAGACTATATATTAACTGAGACCGATAGAAAGCCATTGAAAATAAATTAAACAGAAATAAGTTGAAAGTCAGTATTTTCATCTATGCCCTTTGGTTAAATGCCAAATCATTTATGATCAAAGTTGGTGTTTTATTTGGCTCTCTGAGGTGCTGAGCTCCCTGCTTTATCTTCAGCTTGGAGAAGCTTTATCTTCACCGCTGGAGCAGGTGAGGGAAAGAAAGACGTTTGAGATGTGTGGAATTAAAAATTCTGTGAAAAATAATATTTTTGTGTTAAAATTAAAATGGAAAATATTCCAAAACATTGAGAATGCTATTGGAAGTGTACCTGCCTTGTTCTTTTTGCCCAATTCTTTGGCTCAAGCACCAGAGGAGCCCTTGGTCATGCTTGATGACAGCTATATTCCAGTGGCAGCTTCTAATCCAGAAAAGATTGAGCCACCCATGCTGCAAATTCATGCTAAAAATTTCACCTGGCAGGAAATTCCAATTTCTGATTTTTTTGTATCCAAAGCTTTGAGTTTTAATACAATTTCCCAGAAATATTGAAATTTCTCATAAAGAAGTCCTTCAACTATCCATGAAAACATTT
The DNA here is from genome assembly GCA_013400675.1 of Oxylabes madagascariensis. NCBI lineage: Eukaryota > Metazoa > Chordata > Aves > Passeriformes > Timaliidae > Oxylabes > Oxylabes madagascariensis. Next base: position 9,486 of record VYZR01083564.1, read on the forward strand.
CTTACAAAACTTCCGGCTACCTTTGTGATTTGCTTCCTTATTTACATGGATGATCCTACTCAAATTCAGGGGAGAACATGAAATAACCTTATCTTTAAAGGTAACTAAAATTGGAACAAAATATATAGTAATTAGTAATAGAGATGATGTATTTGGATTTAAATTTTCAAGCACAAACCAACAGTGCGCTTATTTATTATCACTAAACTAATATTGAAAAAAAGAAAAGATTTTTTCCCCCCTGAGAGATTGGCAAGGAGTGTGCAAAATGGACAGCAAAGCTGGAAAGGAGGCTGCAGGTCCCTGGGTGATCCAGGGCAAGGCTCCATCGCTATCATGATTAATAGAGCTATAAGGCAACTGCTACAGACTGTGGCGGATCCATTGGTTCCAGATATGCTCAACAATCAGTATGCAGATATGCTAATTTACAGTCTATTACTCAAACTAAAGGATGTTTCTATGCTCCACTAATAGTTCCAAAAGATAATTATTTTCTAGTTAGCGAAAAAGACAAAGCCAGGCCTCGAGTGTTGGAGAAGCTTTATTTTTATGGAGCTTTGTGATTACATTCTTGAACAATTCTGCATTCATTCAAAATGGTTTGTAATCTACTAAAACCAGATTTGAATACCACATGTGCCAAGCCAAAAACATTATAGTGGAACACAAGCCAGGGAGCAAGCCAGATTAGGCAGAAACTATGTGATGAAGACAGAAAAGAAATTAAGGTAAGCTGGAAAGCACAAGGGAGCTGTGGATAAGGATTTAAGTGAATTCTTGAAGTGGCAATTTGCAATTGGAGCACGGGAAAAGCCAGAATGTAACATTATAATGTAGTTTTGCATAGTATACAAATCGGTTCATGTATTATATTGCAAATTATAATTATGCAACATTATTATACTAATTTTATGCATTATAATATTTTGTAATATTGCTGTAATTACATAATTGTAGCAAATTATAATGTTACATTATACTAATACAGAAGTCATTAAGACCCTAAAGCACATGGAGTGGTGCTGCAAAATTCTGGTTTTCCTTCCTGATGGGTTTGATGGAATATTTGAGTGACCCCCAGTTGATGGAATTCAAATCAATATATTGTCACTTCACAATCTCACAGATCTTGCTTGTTTTGTCAGCTTTTGCTCATCTCTGGCTACATTTAGCAGTAGATGTAGAAGAAAGAGTGATCAGCAGCTGCCAGCTACAGCCCCTAAGTTACTCTCATAATAACTCTCTTGTAATATTTACAGCACGAGGTTGGCTCTAGGATGGCTGAAATGACAGGAGGAACTAGGGGCATGCTGTTTCCCTATCCTCATTCTTCTGCATAGCTGGAAGCCTTCAGCCAGCTGCTCCCAGTAAACCTCCTCTTAGGGAAAGTATGCTTTGCTCCAGGCACTTGGAATGCATGATTCATTTTTACTGTATGCCTTGTATGCAAAATTATTATTATTTAAATCTAGGATGGCTTATTAGTAAAATTGTACAGTAAACACTGGTGAATAATTCATTATGTGCACTGGGAGCTTTTAAATCTAATGTGCCACATAATGTACTGTGTGCCTTCGGAGGAATACAAACACATACAGTCAGTCTCCTTTTCAGCAGTGTTGGTCAAGCCATTGAAACGTCACTACTGTTGCCCTATCTTCTCCTAGTCAGTGCAGTTTCCCACTTGTAGTCCTCTGCTGGGATGTCAAATTCCTGGAGATAATGCAGGTGGAAGGTTGCAGCCTTCAGAAATGCTGCATCAGTGCTTTGAGGTAGAGATGAGGCCCTTGGTCAGATCCTGGCAACGTGTTTGCTCCCAGTGTTTGCCACTGACGTAATTGGCTTACTGTAACAGACCCTCAAGGTTTAACGTTGGGCTATTTCAAGAAAGTGCTCAATTCTTCTAAACTTTTTTCTTATTTAAGTTGTGAATTGCCCCCCACATAACAAATTACTTGGAGATTGTTTCAACTGGGAAAGCAGATATTTCTGCTTCCTCCATTTTTTTCTATATTCTTTCAAATAATTTAATTCTTAAAGGTCATAAACTCTGAGAATGTGTGATTAGTGCTAGAACTCATTTTTATGTTGAGATAATAATATTAAGAATAGATTAATTTTTAGGTCAGCTATGTTACTGATGATCACTGTGATATAATAGAAATTGCCATATTCCCAGGACGGGTTCTTCAAGGGCCACGTTAGGAAATACTGAGTTCACAGAATTATTAGAATTTAAGTTTTCTTATCAGCTAGATGCCTCTGTCCTTGGATCAAAGAAAAAAAAGCAATGAAAATATGAGAACAAGGTCTCTATGGGCTTCCTCTGGGAAGGCAGAACTCAGAACTGCCAAACTGTGAACTCTGTTTAAGCCAACAAAACTATTAAAATAATCCAGGCATGTCCATAGAGACTTCTTCTGGAATAACCTCCCGGTTCATGGCTTGTTTTGCTTTCTTCTGGCTGAGTTTTTGTTTCTTTGATGGGTTCTGGAGAGTTGCATCTAACCTTGTTTGGCTGGTGGTAGAGAGTGTTACAGCCCGGGACCCTGGGGGAGAGACAGGGAGTTGAGAAGGGTCCAGCTGTGAGTGATAGTTCTTAATTCTGCCTCTACAGAAAGAGGGCACATAAAGGAAAAACTGTGTCTGAACAGGTCAAAACTAACATGGTTTGTGAAGGGAATCCATGTCTGAGCTATAAATCCCCATCTTGCTTTCCGGTCTCATGTTTGTCCCCCTATAGCTTCTGCTGACATACTGTTCTTGCAGCCTTAGATGGATGTACTGCTAGGCCAAGCTGCTCAGCAGCTCTTGGATTTCTGACTGCCACGTGTATGGTTGGGCATCCTGCAGGTTGCTACTGCTGTGTCATTCACCTCTATGAGGCAAGCAATGAAGAGAACAAACCCTGTCAGGATATCGTGAAAACCAAACTGTAAATAGCATTGGATCTTTGGAACATTAGTATTTTGGAGTAAAGTTAATGAAAAGTCTGGTTTTAGAAAACCAAGACTTAACTTTGATTAGAATTAAATGAGCAATTTCATGCTGGTGGGGTACAGGCAATGGTTATTAATTATTCATTTGATCCATTTCAGAATGCTTTGATCCTTGCAGAAGCAGAGTTGCAGTAGTAAGGTCCCAGCCATCTATGTACTGGGTATTTAT
>VYZR01083564.1:12676-30746 GCA_013400675.1 Oxylabes madagascariensis
AGAGGGACAGACTTCAACCCTTTGCACCTTGGTTCAGTTTCCTGGATTGCCTCGCCTCACTTTTCAGAACAGTAATGCAAGGATGGTGCTTTGGCTGAATTACTCATGTTTGAAGCCTGCCTCTATTATTTTGGTGTTAAAGAAGCTGAGTGGTTGCTGTGTTGAAACCTGGCAGCCTCCCACTACAGTCAGCAGCAACAGCCCCAAGGCTGTGAAATCCTGCATTTCCTATGGCCTCATCCAAAATGTGGGATTTGTGTAATACTGTAGTCATGCAATTGGCTGGTATTGCAGGACTACGTGCAGGCTTCCATCACAGCCACAATTTAAGGAGAAAACAGAAACAACTCTTCCCTTAAGGAGGCAGCAGTTCATAAATGAAGATGATTTCGTGGACTGCATTTCCTTCTTTCTGCCAAATGCCACACTTGTTGGAAGGAGCTGTCACAGATTCATGGATGAGATTAGTAGATTCAGCATCAACAGTCTGGCCACAGGGTTGGAAATACTTATGCCAGAAAATCATAAACTAAAAAAAAAAAAAAATTAATGGGAATTTCATGCACTGAACTGGCATTTTAAGAAACATCTAAATGCAGGTTCCCTAAGTTCTCGTACAAGGAGCCAGCCCACAGAGCTTGCTACCTCATAGGACAACCAAATTCAAGTGGATTTCCCCTTTTCTGATCATCTTACCTCCTCTCAGTCCCTCCTTCTCCTTAAAATTGTTTCTCATTACTTGCTGTTGGGAAGAAAAATAGAAAAAAATAATTGTAACATAGAAAATGCTGAATAAAGATCAAGCAAATATTGCTGTGAAGACTGGAGGCATTGCTGACATTGGCAAAGATGAAGACTTTGAGGGGAGAGTTAATAATTTGCTTAGACTGGTGCATGCAGTTGAGAGACAATTTCAGGCAGGCACACAAATAGGTTTTATTTTCCCCCTCTTATGCAGAAGGGGAAATCGCTTAGATCTGGGATTGTTTTTTTACAGGCTTAAAAGATAAGGACTGAAAAAGGAAAATACTATTTTTTTCCTTATGCTTTGATAAACTAATTAAAATTTGTAATTTTGACCATTTGAGGGTCAAATGTGACTTGGCTGGCATTTTCTGACTGCCTCGGAAAATGCAAAAAACAGTTCAGGATTTGTTGACTTAATTTTTTAATTAGCTTTGGATCTCAGTCCTGTAGAAACTCTGGGAAATACTTATTCCATTTTGGGAGGACAGAGTTTGGAAGAACTGTTGCAGTAAGAAAAAAATTGTGCAGGGACCTCCTGGAATATCCTACCCTGTCTATACTTTCGCTGCACTTTGCCTGTATGTTAATTGTTATTTATTGCACTCTTCTTCTTACTAGAGCATTTGTGAGTGAATTTATTTTAGACTATAGAAGTTATTTAGCCTATAACCACAGGTTTTAGAGATGTTTTTAGACATCATTAAGCCTATACTGATGGCTGCTTTCAAGGCAAACATAAAATTCTTGTAGCTGGCTGAATACCCTCTCGGGAGTCCATTATAGGCAGATTTTCTGCTTAAAATAGGTGTTCTGGGTTTTAATAACCGGGACAGGCTGATCTACAAGAATCTGACTTTTTTTGTTGTTGGAGGCTTTTTTTATAAACCACAATTCTGATATAACTCATTATTCACTTGAGATGGCATTAGAATAAATTAATATTAAAATATTTAAATGTAGAACAAAGAGTTTGAAAAGTTACAGAGATTGATCACCCGAGATGCAACATTGGTGCTTCATTAGTTGTGGGTCTCTGCTTTGCCAGGCTGAGGTACTTCTGTTTCCTCTAATTAGCAATTTTTTCCTTTAATGCTGACTTGACTGTATTCAGACTGTGTGGCTTGATTTTTCTTCTTGCCAGAAGTTTATATTTTTAGGAGATTTCAAGGTGTATTGGTAAGAATTCATTCCAATACAAGAAAAGAGGCTTCGCAAAAAAAGTGCAGATTTTTGTGGTTAGCCTAAAATTTGTGGAGAGTGGCATCAAAGGAGTGAGAGATAAATGCCATCTTCTCTAAGCAGGCCAAATTCTTTTTGCATTTCTGGTGTCAGGCTCCTCTTGAATACAGAGAGAGGAGTTTTCTCAGCTTCCCAAGAAGCTTGGCACACTCTGAATCAATAATCTGTGGCATAGCCAGCCCATCTTGTTCACAGCTCTGAGGCTGAGTAGAGAAATCTCTCCTCTCCTGGGGAAAACTCTCCTCCCAAAGCTGCCTGCAGTGCTGGATTCCATGACTGGAAGTCCTTAATTCCAGTAATACTAACACAGCCACATGGTCTGGAGCAGTAGGAAATGATATTTTTCTAATTGTAGGCATTAGAGTTTTGCCAGGGGAAAAAGGAAGATAAGTTTCCAAGTAGTTAAGCCCTTTGCCATGTACAGCATAAGGTGTAGTACGCTCACCCTGCAAATGCCACTCTTACAGCACTTGGAGTTTCCCTTGATCCTCAGCTTAGGACCACAAATGTAAATCTGAGCCTGGCTTTCTTCCCAAAAAGCTGCTTGTAGGGGCTTTCCTCTGGAAAATCTTCTGCTTCCCCCATGAATTTGCCCTGGCTCAAGGCCCGCAGGCATGATGCAACACAAACTTTCCAGGGCATCGGGGTTGAATCTGCCAGGTCAGAAGGCATAAACCCAAAGGCAGGAACGTGAAACACAGTGTCTAGCAAATGGTGGAGGCATGGGGCAGAGAAGTGTCTGCCACTTTCACTCAAGGCCATGTGGAGCTTTCCTAGGTCTGAAGGTCCAGACAAGGCAGAAGCCATTCACTCATTGTCTTTCATTGGTGGGTGAAGGTGGCAGAGGCAGCGGTGGCTCCTTCACTCTGGGGAAGAAAAACAGCCATGCAGAAATGTAACTTTGCATTTCTCTGCATCCATTTTTTCTGGCTTTGGACCAGTTTTAGTTTGTGATTGCATGTGATGCTGGCTTTATCTTCAATGCTTGCGTGCATTGTAAAAATAGAAGTCATAAAAAGGACATCAATCTGTGGATTTAAAAAGTCCTTTCTGCTAGCAATCATCACTCCCATTATAGCTGTGCCCTATTTGCCCTCTTTAAATCCTCAAAAGAGTAGCTTGAGGTTTTGCATTTGCGGATGTGTCATGTTAATTCAAAGACAGCTTTAAAATAAACCAGTGGATTCAATGCAGGCAGAAGGCTGAGTGACTTTTGTTCATGCATAGGTATCCAAGGTGGGGAGGTGTCAGTGAGTGGGTCTGATCTTGACTGCATGGGCCCTGTGGAGTTTGTGATGTGACAAGATACAGCATTTGCTGCAGCTGGGACCTGTTTTAGCTTTTGCTTTCTGTGAGATGGTGAGGATGTTCAAATCTGTAAACACACAGCACAGCACATTGCCCTTGAAACGTTCGTGAAGTGTTCCCAGGGCCTTTCTGCTGTCCTGGAAAGTGCAATGTGCAGCTGGAGCAAACACAGCAGGTCGGGACATTGGTAGGTTAATGGCTTCTATGGTACAAAGGGTTAGGATGAAGGGGAAGGCTCCCTTCTCTACTTCCAGGCATGTGGTCTCAGATCTCAGCTATGGGGAAATAAACCTTCCTGGGAAGTGGACTCTCATGGGAGAAGTCTTCTGCTCCACAAAGCTCCCAGGTCTAAGGGGAATGGAGCCAAGGCTTTGGTGCTAGCTACTGCTTAAGAAATATGCAGTTTGATGCTGTCTCGGTGGACTTACCACTCAGACATAAAAAATAGCAAACTCAACATTTTAAAGTGAGCTTTAACTTCTGTTTTTCTCTCCCTTTTCCTGCCGGAGAAAGTTTCCTATTCCCAAGCATCTCTTAATCACATGCAGAGTTATCTAGGGGATTAACCACCACAGAGAAAGAACAGTGGGATTCAGGGAAGACCCAAGGGAAAGGAAGGACTGCTGAGAGGAACATTTCCAGGAGGCAGATTATGTATAACTTTTGCTTTCATGAGGGAAATCTAGCACTGGTTGCACAGGTGTGGTGGTGGAGATCACAGGAGCAGGGGGGGACTGAACCAGGTTCAAACTGTGCAGCCAAAAGAAACCTTGCCAGTGGGGTCTTCAGATCCTTCCAGCACTATCAAGTCTTCACATATGTTCCCTATCAACCCCCTGCAAGAACAGTATGTAGTCAATACACTTTGGATGCACTTATCTTTCTTTGGTACCGAGTGGGCTAACTTGATTCAAATACTTTGCTTTTCCCCATCCCTGTGGCAAAGAAAAGGCCTTTTATCACTTAAATGTGACAACAAATTTCAGAGTCATCTTTTAAGTGCCCTTTCTGTGCCGTGGTCTTATCACAGGCTCATGGACAACATTTGCTTGGGAAGCACGTTAAAAAAAAATGTCAGCACATTACTAATTGCTTAAATTAAACCGGTGAAACAAAGAAATTGAAAGTTCAAAGCTGAGGGGCTCTCAAAGAGCTGCAGGTGTTTCCCTTCGACTGCTGTTTTGTTTCTTCCTTAAACTTATGTTAGCTGGCATAACTAATATCTGTAGATTAAAAATCCAGCTGATTCCTACCTTCTTTGGCCCACCCAGTACTGTTTATCACAGCCTTTCACAGGTCCACAGCATTCACGGTTCCTGAGCTGGGCACTACTGCCAACCAGAGCCCTCAGGGCAGAGCCTGCTGTTCCAGGGAAAGATGACCCTGGAAAAGGTGCAGCTGAATGCTCTTTCTGCCTCTTCTTGAGAAGTGTATCTGAAGTATCCTGCTACCCACTTTGTGTCTTTGACCAACATATTGAAAGCATTTGAGAATTTTAGTCCAATGTCAGTTTAAAAGCATTGATGCCCTTTTCCATGACAAATCTTCGATGCCCTTTTCCATTGGCAAATATGAAAGGGCTTCCCAGTCCCCCCAGCAATGGGACCGTAGCCTTCCAGCACCTCTAGGGAGAGTGGCAGAAACCCCAAGCCTGCAGTAGGACATGGAAAAGCAGGAGGTAAGGCTGCAGCAGGGGAGAGAGCTGTCAATTTGTGCTGAGCTACTCCACCTCATCGGGAGAGGAGCACTAAGCACAGCTCCCACTCGAGTGACAGCGACACTTTTAACAGACACTCAGGCTGAGTCAGGTGCTTGTTAGTGGGGTTATTATCTGTCATGAGGAGGTGGTGGAGCAGTTAATACAGCTCGCTGGGGGGAGGCAGGGATATAGCTGCTTGGAGCAACATTCCCTCCTGCCTGCAGAGTCTGTCTTCCATCAGTATCCTACTGATTTGTAGCGACTTGCTTTCTCCATTAAAGATTATACCTATGATGTTGGGCTTTGATACTAAAATAATTGCTTTCTGGGTTACAACTGTAGCATTGGCATATTAGAAAGCTAGTTACTTCAGTCACAAGAAAACTTGGAAATAATTAATTTGGCTCCTGCTGATGTTGTGAATGTATTACTTCTTAACTGGAATGGGCCCGATATTATTTGATGCCAGCTTAAATCCATGGGACATCACGGAAAAGCTGCAGCTCAGCAGGTGCCGGTGTTGATCATGAGGGCGTGCAGCTGCTTTCCTGAGTGAGCACACAGGTCTCTGGGATTTCTTGGAGGAGCATCAGCCTAGACGAGCATTGTGTCAGCAGGTAGGCAGTTACCAGGGATTGCCGGCAGTGCCAGGAAAGCCCCTATTCATGGGGATGGGCAGTGGGGCTCTGCAGCACAGGGAAGGCTGGAGCCAGGTGAAGGTGGGTGCTGGTATAGTGGCAGAGACATCAGGGTGTGACAGAAAGCTGATGGAAAAGCCTAAAAGGCAAAAGTCAGAAAAGCACTCATTTTACGTAAGGGATTTTCTGAAATAACATCAAAATTATTTTGTCAAATTCAGGATGGAATCCTCTTAGCAAAGCTGTTTTGCTTTTGTTTTTGTTTTTGTTTTTTTCACTGTGCAAATTAATTTTTTTTTTGAAGCAAATAAAGCTTGTGAGATTGAAAAACAGTGGAAAAAACTTGTCAAACTCTTCAATTTCCCCTTTTCTCCTAAATTCAAGATGCTGAGTTCTGGGCCATTTTTAGGGTTTCTGATTTTCATCTCATCTAAGACAATTTGAGTGCAAAGGATGTTGACTTACATTAAAACCTTAGGAAGGATTTAGGTAAATTTTATTGTTGTTTTGTTATCAAAATAATTTTTGGACCATACTGACCAATCGCTTAATCACAGGGTAATAACATTTGTTGAGCCTGTGAGAATAAGTACTCAAGGATTGTGTTTGTATGCTTGTAGTCCTGTGGGTCAAACATTTGTTTAAACTGTGGATGCCTTTTATTTTTAATCACAGGCATGAGATGGAATTAAGAATTTCTGAACCTGGGGGCTGTTTCCATCTGAGTCTCTAGGCCGAGAAGGGCTTTTGTAACCATTGCTCTGCTGCTAGACATAAATCAGCCTTTTAACCTTGGGTCTACAGGCAATTAATTTACAGCGGCATTGGCTCTGCTGCTGACACGTCTGATCAGGAGGTGGACTGAGCTCTCAGGAAAGATCATGCTCTGTTCTTCCCCTGTAAGCGGGTTAACAGTCATTTTAACAACTGATTTGTAGTTTATATATTAATAATTTCTGTTTCATATTGTTGCTTTTCTGGTTGAGATGTTATTACAGGTAAGGTCTGGGTGTTGTGCAGAAAGAATTCAGCTGGGAATCTCTATAAGGTCACTAAATGTGTTTGAGAGTGTGCTTTTAAAGGAGTTAAAGTGAAATTGAGCCCCAAGAGCAGAAGACAATGTAAAAATGTGTGCTCTGCAGTGTACTTTTCCAATAACAGTATCTTTAAACAGCAAAAGGCAAACATGTGCGTACTCTGAGAGTGTGCAGAGGATGTAATAATGCTGTTTTGTCTCTCTGCAGAGAAAACAATGAGTGCTGCTCATCAGGCCCTCTGGTACAGGCTCAATGTTTGCTGGCACCCCCAGCCATCCTTGTCTCTGGCTGGAAGATCAGGTCATGTGTTCCTGATGCCAGGGCTGGAGCTAGCCAAGGGCACAGAGAAGCAAGAGACTCTTGGGTACTGCCAGGGGCAGATCTATGCTTGCCTCTTTCTTCAGGCAGGCTCAGTCTGGGAGAGAACATCTGGTTTTTCTTCCCATGTTTTGGCGTGCTCAAGGTTTGGGGTGTTTGGTTGCCCAGGCTGCCCACTGCCTTCCTTACAAGATGTGTGTTGTCATATACAGATGTCCCTTCTCTTCACCACACTTTGCCACAGAAGCAGCACAATATTTTGACTATTTTCTTTACTTTACAGATGAGAGATGCCCCATAATGAGCATGGTAACATCTACAGCTCTTCCTTTCTTCTTGTCCTTGATTATCTCCTTTTGGAGCCTAATTGTGAAGAGAAGGCAACAGGAGATCAAGCCATGCAGTAATTAAACCCATGTCAAAGATTAAATGAAACTGTTTAACCCTATTTGAATGTGCTATTCTAAATTTCATGGGGTAGATTCTGTATTTGGGAAGGAAACTTACTATGTGTGGCTGAAGCAAATGATAAATTTTCTAGACTTTTGGGATGTATATGAACAGCAGGGACTTGGAGCCTGGATCACACAAAACAGATAAATTTGGAGGGGGGGAAATCACATTTTTGATGGTTTTAATATCTACTAGACCTATTTTGTTAAACAGTACTTAAAAACACATTTATCATAAGCTGCTCATTAAGATGCTTGTCACATGCACCATCATGCTGATCAGCCTGAAAAAGAGCAGTTTCTCAGCTGATAATCTGCTGTGCCACAAGGTCAGGTTAGAAATCAAGGCTCCAGGGATTAACTTGTGGTCCCTTTGAAATTGATAAGCATCTTGCCAATCACTTTGGATTCGGCTCTGTTTTGATGTTTCACATGGATTCCGTTCTTGATTCTTATCAGTGATTTGCTGTGGGACTTGAGCAAGATTTCAACTCTTCTGCACTTTTACCTTCTCCAGCAGTTTTTCAAAACCCTATGTATTGCATGTAAACACAGTAAGATCAACATATAAATACATTAGATGTAAGTGTAATGTTAAAAACCTCGAGATGATCAACTCCTCTGATTTCTTTCTTGATACACTGATTTTCTGTTCAGGATTGTGGGTAGGAAACCCCAAAGAAATTTCCTGCTTTGAGAAATACAATTTTTGTAGGAGAATATTTTTCATTCCGTGGGTAAATTTCTGAACTGTTTTCCATAAGTTGTGTGAGCCAATCCTCTTTTAAGGTCAGCAGCAGGGTTGAGAGAGTAGAGCTTAAGAACTTAATTTGGTGCCTGATGTACGTCCCAGGATGCTGATGGGAAAGGTGTGCAAACTAAACTACATCCCAGCATGTTTTCTGCAGGCATCATAGGACACAGCAAGCACCACTCGTGCAGAGAACCACAGCCATGCTATTCCCTAAGAACTGCAAATCTCATTTCACCAGTTGTACTTCTTGTGTCTAAGACAATCCACTTGCCTGCTGTGGAAAGGAGCATCCCTCCATTCCAAGGCCACACTGCTCCTGCTCCAGTGCTCTTGCTGGGTAAGTTGACTGATGTTGTAGAAAAGAGAGCCATCAAAACTGATGTGGGGCTGGTGGAAAGCAGGATCATCTCAGGGGAGCATGACGTTTATTGTGACATGAAATCCTGCTCCCAGCATTGTGGTGAAATTCAGACTCTATTTTCTATGCCTGAGATCAAAGGAAGATAAACACTTGAATACCCTTGACTATATCCATGCTGCTGGAGGTCTGACTATATCCTTGCAGCCCTGACGAGCAATCCCTCATTCCCAGGTGAAGATGTGTAAACTGGCCCTTGTCCAAACACCAGCAAGAGGGGACATGTCTGGGCTTTGCATGATCACACTGGTGAGCAAGTAGAATGAGCCATGTCCCGGTCATTCCAAGGGGATGCTGCACTGCTGATGGGTGAGCTCTTTCTCCCAGAACAATATAGCCTTGGCCATCTTAATTACTACATTATGGTGTTCCCTGAAATAAGCCTGGACATTGTCTTGGAAGACACAATTGGGCCAGGAAGCCTGTTGGAAGTTCAACAACATGGGCTGTGTCCAAGTTCATGTCCTGGCCCTGTTTAGTTCCATAGTGCCTGTGTTTCATTCATGGCCAAGGATGTCATTATTTTCCAGTACCTTTGCAGTTCAGTGTGAGTGCTGCACCACAGCCTGACAGATGCTGTTGCAGTAGTACAACACAAGGTACAAGTTGTACATCCAGGAAAGTGGCAAGCAGGTGTACATAGCGTGTTTCCATGTTGCAAAACCTGCTGCAGCTGTGTTGGAAGATTGACATATGAAGGTGGAGCCAAATTTATAATGGTTCCTTTCATGCTTTTCCTGTGGGAAATCAACTGCCAGCTTTTGGTGCGTTTGAGATGTGGGTGATGAAGGGAGTGAGTTAGAAAATTAAATTATTTGCCACATAGGTGCCCCCAGCTTTGTGCTGGTGAGTATCACTGTGCCCTGGGATCCTGGAATGGAAGGGAAGTGCTGTGTAAGTGGAACACAAAAAAAGGGGTGAGAGCAGCAGGACTGCAAGGAATCTGGAGAGGTAACTTGCTCTGCACACTGCTGTGAGGCTCCAGGGCTGCCTGTGGCTGTCTGCTTTGCACACCTCACCCATTTATCTCTCTAGGCTCAAACTGAGTGCGAGCAGCCCCCCTGCCCCACGCGCTGCCAGGCCCCACAGGTGCTGCTCCACAACCCAAGAAAGAAGTCCACATTTACGGCGGGAAGTCCCTTTGCCTCCCTTTCCTTTCCCTTTTATGGCTGCTGGCAAAGCTGTGTGATTCTTATCTGGTCTCTGCAGAGCCTTGAAGTGAGGTCATTCAGGAAGTTTAATTAATCCTGTACAATTGTCACTACATCCTTGGCTGCACATTGTACTAGGGTCCAGCCCACCACCACAATACCTCTTACGACAGCTGAACATCTGTTTAAAAACTGGTTGCCAAGAAGTAGTACTTGCTAAGCCTCATTTTCCCTCTGGCTGTATGTATTCAGCTCATCACAATATTGTTTAACAAGGTTAAGAGAAAAAACAGAATTTCCCCTTGCTCCAGGGACCAACCAGTAAAGCAAACTAAAATTATCTGGGAAAGGCCGGGTCTGAAATAGCACTGGCAAAGAAATGGGCTGGTTTATGTGTATCCTGCTCATATTTATTTCCCAGGCTGGCACCATCCAGGACCCTGGGCTGTGAAATGATGCTACAGAACATGGGATTTGTTGGGATGCCACCATGGATTCACTGGGGGCTTTAGTCCCTGATCACTGCTACTCTCCTCGGAATTGGGACCTTGCATGTCCCCAAGGCTGTGCTCTCTTCCACCCTTTACCCCCTGACTGCAGAGAAGGTCAATATGTTTCTTCTTGGCCTGAGGGTGGAGAAGTGTTGCACACACAGAGGGAGTCTTAGTTCTTCCCGGCCTCCCAGGACAGCCTTTCAAAATTACTCTGGAAGAAAAGGAGAGACTGATAATGAAGAAGGGAAATTGCAAGCCCTTTGCAGGGAGGAAAAGAATGATGGATGCTGGGACAGAGGAGAGAAGGGTGCAGGAACCAACAGAAATATGGGGCGAGCAATAACAAATGCCACAGTGGCAGAGTAAAGATAAAGGGGTAGGTAGAAGGCACTGTGACAGGATGTACTTTTATCTGACAGAAGAGTATTCCTGGTGCCATCTAATCTGTCTTTTACCTGTATTTGCTCCTATGCCCCTTGACTTCCTGCAAAGTTCTTAGTGGTGCAAGAATATAAAGAAGCCTAGGATAAAATCCTACAAGGAGTTTTTTGTAATGGTAGGGAGGTATTGGGGCCTGAAATTGTGCAGCTTGTCTTTCAAGGAGAAGCAAAACTCTTCCCTGCTCCTGCAGGCAGAAGACGTAATGTGCCCCAGAGCTGCTCACACGGGATAACTGCTCCTGTCCAAGAAAGGCTGAAGTGGAGCTGGTGTGGCCCCTGACTGGCACAGATGTGGATTGCTGAGGAGTGATTTTACATGAACATTGTTTAATTTGGCATCTCTGATGAATAATGGATGGGAAAAGTCAATGTAGTAAAAGAGACTTTTTGAGTCTTTGGAGGTAATAATCCATGCTTCCAATTTCCCAAATGGTCTTGCCTTTTGCCTCAGTAATGAAATCTATTTTTCATAGTTTGGCCTTTTGGAGCTACCTGATTTGTTTCACTCTTTGCATTAGTTAAAAAATTTTAAATTGCTTTCTCTGAGGTTTTGCAGAGTGATTGTGCAGTTGAATGGGCAGAAAGATGTATTTACATGCAGACAGATCCTTTAAGGTTATTAATTCTGGGATATTCATATTTAGTTCCTTACACAGACCATCTTTTATTCTATAGTTATAATACTGGTCTACCTTGAGATAAGTTGCTTATTCTTTGATATCATATTGCCTTTTCTTAGGCTTACTGAGGAATAGAATTCAAAATTAATAACAATTAACAAAATTAACAACGAATTAATTTAATATTAATTATGAACTGTAAATACAGTCAAATTCTAAGCACTAAACAGTTGACATAGGCTTCAGCATATAAATGTATCATCTATAATTATGATGAGATAATATATATATAATTATATGTATATATAATTGTTTGTGTTATGTCCCAAGAACTGAGGTCTGTACTGGCTTCATGCACAGAAAGATGCTTGCCATGCATTGTCTGAACATCAGGGAGCTGAGCTTTCCAAGTGTTGTCTGTGTGCAGGTGTTAAATGGGTGCCTTAAGTGGTGTCCTTCTTGGTTGAATTGCTGGTCTCACCACAGCACAGAGCCATAAGTGGCCAGAGGCCACTGCTGACGATACAGTGTTTTTCTGGCAGGAGGTGTGTGTCTATTCCCACCCTCACAGCATGTCTCTGGAGGGCAAACCTCATCATCCTTCTAGGGGTTACCTCACTTGTTCTGGACTCTAGGCTTCTTGCTTTATAGGTATACTGGAGGACTTTACACTCAGCTTTTAGTCTAAGGGAAGTGTGAAGGCCAATTTCAGGGAGGGTATAAATACTAAGGAGGACTAGAGGTGATATTTTCCTAGGAGGGTTGTTTTATTGATAGCTTTCTAGCCAGTATTTTCCTGCCTCAACACAATCCTCTGAAGCACACTTACAGGACTGCATGAGTTGCATTTTAGGGTGTTTATCTGTCTTAACTTTTGACATTGGCACAGATGTGTCTAGCTCTGATTTTTTTCTGCAGAGCTCTTGGGAGCCAGTGTAGTCTGGGTATGCATCTGTCATAGTGTAAAAGCTCCCCTGTTGTCCATACCATTGTTCTGTAGTACTTCTCATGTTTTGTGTGTCTCAGAGTTGCCTGAGCTTGCTTACCTCTGACTAGATGGTACTGTTCTGTGGCTTGAGTGGAATTGCAGGCAAGGGAGAACTGCTTTCTGAGCGTGTAATATACTTCTTGTTTGTATAAGAAAGCTGTTTTCTATGCTTTGGGGTAGAATTTAAAGTCAGGAGGAGATGGCTGATGCTAAAAGCAGAATTTTTAAAGGCCAGATTCTGTCTTGATCTGATATCCTACCTTTATTCTGATATCCTACCTTATTGTACTGGCACAGTCAAATACAGAATATACCCCACTACCCCTGAAATAAACGACAGCTCACACTGATATACCCAATATCATATTTCTTCAACGTGCATAGAAGACATTAACTAATTAACCTGGTAATGCTTTTATTTAATGAGGTCTGAGTACCAGCATGCTCACAGAAGTCTATTCTCTAAGCACTGCTCTCTGAAGAGCGTGCCTTTTGGTTTAAGTGCCACACACAATAGTATTTTATTGATCACTCTGTTTTTCTGCTATAGAGCCGTAGGGGTTTTGTGTAGCAATGGGCTGGAGAATCTTTCATTGTGTTAGGTGCCATGATGCAGTTTCCTAATGCTTGAAATTTCATTTGAATGGTGTTTAAAAGTCCATGAATTCTCACAGAAATGGGAGAAAGAAAGAAGTAACTAAGAAAACCATCAGTCTTAGGCAAAGATATCATGTCTCCTGTCTTAGGCTCACTTTGCTGCAGTGTATTGGGTATTTTAGCACAGTAGCTTGGAGATTTGAAGTACAGCTGGATTTAGATGAGCTTTGCCTCCCCGTTAATCATTTGTCTTTCCTGGACACTGCCTAAGCCTGTGAGACCAAAGAGCCCTTGTCTGACACTGAGAACAGCTCTCCGAGGCTGCCTGCTGTGTTTTGGGGCTCAGCAACCTTACTGCCCTGTTGATTGCTGGTGTCTGAACAACCCTTGGCCCTGGCAAGCACGGTGCAGCTGGGGGTGTGTGGGGGAAGGGCTGCAGCCCATGGTAGGTGTCCGCTGGCATCTGTCTGACCTCTGGGCCAGCTTCACATCCTGCTCCAGGCACTGGTTTCCCAGCCGGTCAGGGTCAGCCGCGCCGCACACAGCAGGAAGAGCAGTTCATCCGTTTCTGCAGATTGCTCAGAGTTGTGTTTTTATCTGTGCATGCAGAGCTGTGGTTATCAGCTGCTGCCTCCAAATAACCTGGGAACAAGACAGATTAGAGGCTTCCACCAGACAAGTTAAATTGTGCATCAGATTGGTTGGGATTCCGCTCATTGAACAGCTGAGGTTTCGTTTATGTGGTTGCAGGGCCACTGACACACCTCCTCATTCAGAGCCACTAAAGACCACTGAGCTGCTCAGCTTTTTAAAAGCTTTATAAATGTGCAATATGGGGAAGAGTGATTAAAATACATTTCCGGATACAAGTGGCGTTGCATATTCTGTATATTTTCTAATAATAGTTTATCCTTATTTCTCCTAAACTCTTATATCATAAATTCTCTAGCAGACAGCTCTCAGGTTTATCAAATATACTGTCAGGCACACAGATTTTTTGACTTCAGCTGTTATACTTTCATATGGTGGTTTTCAGTGTCTGTTACAAGTGTCTTAACACCACTTTTTCCTGCTTTCTCTCCCTAATCCCTCCTCCTTTTTCTTGCTTTATGTTGAATTTGTACTGAATAAAGGTGGCTGGTCAGCAGTCGCATATATCAGAAATTTCTGCTTATCTGCATCATATATACTGCCCCTGAATTCCTCCACAGTTATCAGGTTCTCCAAACAGTCCTTTCTGTGTCCTCAAGGCTAAAACTCAAAGAAGAGACAAGGAGAAAAAGGGATTTCTGTTCATCTCCCTCTTGTCTGAATGTTCAGTTTGGGTTGTGTGTGACAGGAGTGAATTCAAGGACTGAAGATGCCCATGCTGGAGCTCCTGCATCTCCACTGTAAGCAATTTGCCCATTTACTCCAAAGCAGGGTTAGTCTGATTCTTCAAGTGAATGCCCTCAGTCACTTATTTGGGCTTTTGCATTCCCGGCAAAGTTTAAAGTGCATTTTTCTCTTTGCACACTTGAATCACAGTATCTGGTTGAGTTTCATCTGAGAACACCCTAGTCCATGACCACTAAATCACCTTGCAAACACCACCAAAATGCAAAGATGAACATGGGATTGTGTGGCTGCTCTGTAGTACGAGCACAGCTTGAAGAAAAGATGTGCAGATTCTGCCAGAGGAGCCAAAATGATACTGGGATTATGCTAGATACAAGGAGCAGGTTTTGTCAGGCTGAGGATAAATCTGGCCTGGAATCACCAACCCCTTTTCTGCTGGACTGACAGTCACAACTCCCAGCTAGCCAGGCTGCCACTGACTTTCTTGTAAAGGCATGTTTATTGAGTGTGGAGTGTATCTGTTAAGGAATATGAGACCTCTAAATGAATATTTGAAAAGAAACCCCAGGAACAAGAGGAAACACTAAGCTGGCCTCTTGTGTGTACTGGCCTGAGCTGCTTAGCAGAAACACAGCAGCCCCTTGTCCACAGGAGGCTGTGGGTCCTTCATCAACTCTGTCTTGGTGGCCTTGAAAAGTCTTAAGACAGCCCTAGTGTTACACTCAGTGACGGAGATCTGACCTGCCCTGGGAAGGAAATGATCAGTCTGCTCTGTCCTTGTCTGGTTTGGAGCCAAAGATGTCACTTCACCACAAAAACAAAGAGGAAGGAGGAATGACCTCACCCAACCACAGCAGAGAGCACAAAGGGGATGAAACCATTGGGGACAAGCTCAGCTGCTCTAGGAAATTCCCTTCCCTGGCCTGTCTGAAGGCATCATCAGTATTTTCAACCAACCAAGCAATCTTCTGTCTGATGCTTCCTGTCCATGTTCACCCCCCGCTGCCCCACCCTGTCTGGCCCAGTCCCCACTCTCCCAGTACAGCCTTCCCTTGGCAGTGGGACACCTGGACCTGTGCAATGTACCTCCCAGGCTCTGGTCCCACCCTTCCATATCCTGAAAAGGTGGCACTGCCCACCTTTCCTGCCTTTTCCCATGTGACAACATCTGCACCTTCTGGTGTTCTGCCCCAGTACAGCTCAGAGTCTCTCCTTTGGTAACAATTTTGGATATAGAATCAAAGAATAGTTTAGGTTGGAAAAAGCTCAAAGATCATTGGCTCCAGCCATTAACTCAACACAGCCAAGTCTGCCACTAACCCACGTCACTAAGTGCCACATCTACACATCTCTTAAATACCTCCAGGGAATGGGGACTCCACCAAGAGACTGGGGACATCCCCAAGGCAGGCTGTTCCAATGCTTGACAACCCTTTCCATGAAAGAAAGTTTTCCTGGTATTTAATATAAACCTCCTGTGGCAAAACTTGAGGTGATTTCCTCTTGTCCTGTTACTTGTTGCCTGGGAGAAGAGTCCAACCCCCACCCCAGCACAAACTCCTTTGGGGTAGAGAGCCTTCCTGAGCTGCCTTTGCTCCAAGCTAAACAATCCCAGCTGCATCAGTTGTTCCTCATGAGATCTATGCTCTAGACCCTTCACCATTTTTGTGGTCTTTGTTGGACATGAAATACATCACCTCTATACTATAGCCATGCATTAAAAAAATAACAACAAAAAGTTGCAATGGGTCCTACCTCTTCATTCAGGATGCCTCCATATTTGTTCTGGGCAAGCAGACCCTAATTTTCCTTCACTGATGAATCATATTCCAACCTTTTGCCCTTCCTGGGAGTCCCTTTGGTGTGTGTTCAGGTGACTGAGTCTTGGTCAAGAGTCTGTCCTGCTGTACTTCATTGGAATGTAAACACTGTCTTGGGGAAGGGCTGGTATAAAACAGTTTGTATCACACAGACATTACTGGAGATAAGACAATTCCCAAAGTATCCAAATGCTCTGTGCCCTTTTTTTCTTTTTAACTAAGTAATGAATGAAACCTATCCTTATAAAGTTCGACTTTTAAGAAATTCCAATTTCCTTTGATGTTGGCAAAAAATAAAAGCTTGGTTTTTGACAAAAATAGTATCAGAATTATGTTTTCTACTTTCAAATGAATTAAAACAACTAATAGGTGAGCTACAGGGAGTGGTGAAGGACTGCATCCCTTTGGATATTTGCTGACTCTTTTATACCCACGGATACCCCTGGTTCCTTGATTGTGTTACCCTCCCAGGGCATGTGGACATTGGCAGGCTCTCAGGTGTGTAAATACCTGGAAAAGAGCTCAGTTTTTACTGGGGAAATTAAGAGGGGGAACTGAAACGACCTCTTTTCTCTCCTACAATAGTGAAAAAGGTTTGGGTCCCGTGTTTGAACTAATTAGCTTAGCTAATTAGAGACTTGTTTTGGTCTGTCCTGCTTGTGCATTAGTACTGTGATGGGAATAAGAGCAGAGACCCCAGGGAGCAGAAAGATTCATCAACTACTTTTATATTATCTCAATTGGTTTTACTTTAACATATGGCATGAAAAAACGTATGACAGCAAAAGTATGAAGAAATATGGTCTGTATTGCAAGACTCAGCAGTCATTTGCAAATGCAGTTACTAAATCTTTGGTTGCACAGAATTTGGCTCCAGTAAACACTAAGATAAATTCAGGTACAGCTTCCAAGGTATTCTTTATACTGTGAGATCAACCAACACGTCTTGCAAGGTTATAGCTGTTTTTTTTTCCTGCACTTCCTTTATCCCTTCCTTACTGCAGAGGAAAATTCTTTTTGAAGTCTTTGGACATGGTGCTTCAAAGGAAAATTATAACCTTAAACAGTAAGTTCTCACAACTTGAATATCCCTGTGTCTTCTCAAGGTGATGAATTCTAATTCTATCATCATGAAGAAGATGAAAAAAAATGAGCTGTCAGTCTCATCAGCTTTTTTAGAGGAGTGATGAGATAAATTGCATAGTTAAACAGCTAAACGTTGGACTAAAAATACATTTATTGCCTTTCTGAAATCTATGCATATTACAGAAGTGTTCAGCAATAGCCAGCTTGCTTTGAACAGAGCACTGTTCTTATAGATTTCTTAAACTACTAAACCAGAATTCATATGGAAATATGCACATGTCAAATAGGTATCTCTAATAGAAAGAAATTGGTACAGTTTGTCCTCAAACATCACAGCAAAAAACCCCTATATTTTCCCAAACACTGATCTGGACACTCTGAGTGGTTAGGTCCAGCATTAGCTGGGGCTTCATCCTTGTCTAAGAGGAGGTGAAGTTAAAAGTAGTATCGCAATGTGTTCATTCTTCAGCCAAGTAATTACAAAAATAATTGGCGCATAAGAGTCCTTTTCTAAGCTAAACTTATTTCTATCAAGAAGGTCTTCTGTGACTGGTGTTTCAGCCTTTTGATTTCCATTCCAGCTTTACCGTTTAGATTGTGTCAAAAGATGAAATTTTTTATGGCCTTTCTCCTTTCCACTTATACCTCTCCTTCACCTCATGTAACTGTTAGGTAAGGATAGATATATTGGACATCAGAAAGCTTATATTTTGCTTCCAATTTCATTTAATCTTAGGCTTAATGATGTTGAAAATTCACAGAACCTCTAGAGATCTCTTGGGCTCCAGTCTGTATGCTTACAATTTGCATGAAGGTAAAATCACATGGGAAATACTCAGAAAAATGAGGCATTATCTTCGCCATAGAAAATACCTTCCTCTGACAGCTGCAGATTCCTTGATTAGTCTTTGTCTTTCACATCCCTT
>VYZR01083564.1:42437-64620 GCA_013400675.1 Oxylabes madagascariensis
CATATACCTCCAAGATTCACGGTTCATTATGTGGTCAGATTTCACTATCTTGACCAGCCCAAGGTGGTGGAAACACCTTATGCCTCATTGCTCAAAGCAGCATTTGGTGGGTACTTCTTGATCCCTGTTTTTTTCCTGTACTGTAATCCGATAGTAATGAACAGTTCTGGCTCTTTCTTGCCTGGTAGGTAATAGTGGGAGCTTCTAAGCTACTCCAAGGTCACAGTTAAGTCTGTCCAAAGATGTGGTGCAGATTTTAAACATAGAGAGTTACAGGGACATTAAAAAAAAAAAAANAAAGGCATCCAATTTAGTTTTTTAAACCACAACATTAAAAAAAAAAAAAAAAGAAAAAAAAAAGGAAAAAGAAAAAAACAAAAGGAAAGTAAGGGTAAATAAAATTTAGCACACTCTCAAGGTGCGTATGTTGTGTGAATGCATCTGTGCATTGTGTTCATTGTGTTCATTACATATTTTTCTCAGAAGTGTCAGCCTCAAGAGCAAAAGTAAGGTGACATTGTAGAATGACATGCTTTTCTAAAAGCCTGTCATTGGGGGTTTAGATTTTAACTCTTCTTCCCTCATCTTCTCTTGAAAATGAAATGGTTTCTGGCTGGGCTGTTTAAAAGATTTACAAGGAGAGTCCAATTTGTGTTGGTGATTCATTTGTAAAGCTTCAGGTGAGGGGAAACAAAAACCTGCAAGGGATTTCCAACAGAAAATTGTACGTGGAGGAGTTAGAAAACTATTTCCTGTATGGAGCAAAGCCTTCTGCATGGCTGAGTGTCAAAACTGCAGCAGTCACACTACACTGACTCCCACGCTGGCATTTTGCTCCTGCCTCTATATGCACTAGAACAGGCAAAGACAGAACACTGTGAACTGGGTTTTTGAAAGCCAGGATGTAGAATTCAATCTTTCAGAAAGCAAAACATCATCAACAAAAGACAGTGATTGTGCTTTAAAGCCACCTGGGAGCAGAGGGAGAACACATGTTCAAGCATTCAGAAAGCTGAGGCAGCTTCACATTGTTCTGCTCCTGATTTTGCCAGTGAGATGTGAAACTGAAACATACAGAGAAAAAGCAACTTGCCTACCTTTGCTGACCTTGAAGGCTGCTCTCCTCCTAAGATAATTCTGTTTAGTCATTTGTTTCTCCTTCTGAGCCTTATGCTGGGATAATAAAACAGGAGAATGATGAGGGTGAGAGATAAGGGGACACAACCACTGCCAGCAGTGTGGAAATCTCAGTGGTTTTTGTACACCTCCAGGTCCCCCGACTACACCTGCACAAGCCAGTGTTGCGTTGCTGTGAGAGCAGCATGGCATTCTGAAGAGCAGCCCCTAGAGTGGCCCCGAAGTGTTACTCCACAGGATATGCTGGAAAACAGCTATTAAGAGGAACACAAAATGAGTTTAATGATGGAAGAATTAAGTGTGAATGTGAGGCAAATCTTTTGCAATGCTAAGTTTTGCCATGGGACAGTAGACAAGAAATGAAATGTTGTTATCTAGATTTTCTAGATATTTCTTTACACTTTTTTGGAAATAAAAGAGAAACTCTGATAAAAGTGAGTGAAACCACTTGAACCCTTTGCCCTGCAGCACAGGTTGGCAGAGAATAGTGAAGAATGTTGTGATGTTTCCAGATTTTCCAGGAAACCAGCAATACTCAGGAAATCGGAGAAGCTGGAGTCCCTTGCATGGATGTGTGCCAAAGACAAAAGCATTGTTGTAACAGCTGAAATCTGTTTCTACAGGCCCCATTGAGCAGGGCATAAGTACATACTCAAGCCTATCCCAAGCCAGCAAGGAGCAGCAGTGTGGGCTGAAGTTCCTGTTGTGCTACTGATCGCATGTGGCAGTAGTGTGACTTTCACTACATCCACAACGGTTTTGCTCTGCTTCAACTTCTTTGATACATCAAAAGTAATTATGGTAAGGTGACCAGTCTGAACTGGAACATGGTTTTAGATTATCTTAAACTAATGAAGGCAAAGATAGATATTTACACTGTCTGAAGTTACACAACAATTTAGCTGCCCTGAGCCATGTGCTAGTATCCATGTCTTTCCCTTTGGACACACAGGGTAGTTGGGCTCAGGCTGTGTTGGTTTAGCACAGATGGTAAAAACCAATTAGTAATTGACTTAAGATTGATGGCTGGATTGGCCAATTAAGTACAGGTATACACCTCTGGGTCACACAGGCTTTAAATCAGCCCGGGAACCCTGGGGACCTCCTTTTCCTTCTGACTTGCAGCAGGTAACATCGCTCCAAGGAGCGGCTCAGGCTGGCTGAGCCCCTGCCGCTCTCCCCTAAGCCTACCCGATGGGTATGGGCCCGGTTGGGCCAGGCCTGCCCCGATTGTCACCGAGGGGTGGGCAGGGCCCCCCACTCCGGTGACTCCCAGGAGGAGAGGAAAGGAAGGAGGGAAAGCCAGGCAGCTGTGAGATTCCTCGGCCCTGAGAAGCTGCAGTCCGGCAGAGATCGCGTGAGCACCACAGGCCAGGTCAGATTTAACCTATTCCTGGCAAAATGAGGCTTTCAACTCCGGTGACTCCCAGGAGGAGAGGAAAGGAAGGAGGGAAAGCCAGGCAGCTGTGAGATTCCTCGGCCCTGAGAAGCTGCAGTCCGGCAGAGATCGCGTGAGCACCACAGGCCAGGTCAGATTTAACCTATTCCTGGCAAAATGAGGCTTTCAGAACTCCAACCCTTTCCCTGAGAGAGAGGAAAGGTCAGAGTAGGAGATACTTAGAGACAATATGAAGATACCAGGGTCGGTAAAAGAGAAGCTGTATCTTAAGTGAGGAAGAGAGGACAAGTTGCCTTGGTCCTAGGCTGAAAATCTATGAGTGGTGGTAACAAACTGTAATATGAATATGCTAGAGCATTCCTTTAAATCGTGGACAATATGAATTGGGGAGATGATTTTTTTTTTGATTTGTGAATGTGAGCAAAGGTANTCTCCTTTTAGTGTGTTTTAATAAAACTATCTTTGTAACCTTTAAGTTGGGCCTGTTCTGCCTTTTCCTCCTAATCCTATCTCACAGCAGAAAAACATTTAGACCGCTACACTAAATTTAGTAAACAGAAACAGAGGTGAATGTGAAACCACTACACAAGCTCATGAGTTCTGAATCACATTTTAATTAGATGACTAAAACGCCTGTTATAAATATCTTTCTAAAAAGCAGTTCTAACTGTGAGCATAATTTAGTGTTGAAATCTATTTCAAAAATAATTTCAATTTGTCATCACTTGCAGTCTTTCATCTGAGCATGAGCGTTCATAAACATACATTTCCCCCACTTATGTGGGATTCTTATAGGGTGCATTCTGGTGCTGTGCTTCATAAACTGACTCAGGTCCATAGTGTGCTTTACTGTGTTTTCCTCCTGAGGGAAGAACTGTGTACACCAGGATGGTTTCTTTTGGTAGCAAAATGTGGCATGCGTGTGAGAGCCTGCTTTTCCAAGAAGGTGCCTGGCAGTGTTTTGCAGTAATTGCAGTTTCCTGTGAACATACACTGCATGCTATAGTTAGTTGATGGATGATCAAAGCATGACTAACTAAAACCAGATTATAATCTAAGAGAGACAAGTTTCCTAGCCAGCCAGGAATGGCTGCTAGATGATGCTATGCAATGTCTGGAAAGGTGGTACAAATGACTTTCCAAGTAACAACTTGGAACACAAGTCTTGGTTTTCCAACTGCTGTATGCAGTGATTGCTTGTAGACACTGAAAATAAGCTGTGGGATAGCTTCTGATAAAGCTGCAGTTTTCTCTCATTATTTTTGGAGTGCCTTGCTGGAGAAAAATCTCAGACCAATTCAGATTGTTACCCTGGACCTTTGCCTTTTTATCTCAGGAAAAGGAACTGTGCCTCTGAGACAGCATCAAATGCTTTAGGAGTGTGAGAAAGGATGTTTACTGTGTAGCCACTGACTAGACGAGATTTTGCTTCTACTGAAATGGTTTCTCATCCAAGTCCTGGATCTGAAAATACCCATTCAGCTTCATTTATACAAGGCTACACTTAATCCTGGATTATTGTTTAGAAAGGATGGAGAGTAGCAGATTGTTACCTGTGCACCCAGGGCATTTTGCATGCCAAACAGCGTCTTTGAAGAGAGCCTTCTTCTGTGGGTTTCATGTCAGCTATTTCTGTCAAGTGGCACCAGCTTACCCTGATGGAGGAAAAGTAACTGTTGCAGTCAAGTTCTTGGTTCATGCCCTCTCCTCAGTATGTGAAACTTGGTGCAGGTTGAAGGTAATGGGCACTGGAAACCTTGACGGAATGCTGGGAGCAGTGGTGTCCTTTTATGCTACTTTGCATTTCTGACACTCTTTTGATCATAAGATCTATCTGTTCAGAACTGATTAAAGCATCTGTGAATCATAGGAAGGCTTGGGGTAAGATTTGGCAGTATCAGTGGAGGGATGTGGACAAGAAGGTTTTATGGGAGTATGGGACAACCTCAGCTTTTATTTTCTGCCACTTGGTACTTTGGTTTCATGCCACTGGCATTGGGACTTGTACAGTGGCAGAAAGCAAGGGAGGTATATGCAAATAGTAGGAAGGCAGAGCCATATGGTAGTCAGTGTGCTGATTGTCAGTGCTGTCAGTGCTAATGCCCCATAAGCCCCTCATGTTTTCCTCTGGGAAGAAGACATTTGCATTTTAGCAGACCTTGGTAGTTGTTGACGTCTTTGTGGCCTAGCCAGAGGCTCTGGACTTATGGCTGGTGTCCTAATGAAATGATGGTTGTGATGTTCATAATCTTGATAGCAGGGCTGGCAAGCAGCACTTGACCAGAGATTATCTATGACAGTTCTAAGGAAGAAGAAGGAAAGAATTGGGCAGTTTTAGTCTGACAGTCTCACAACAGTATTGTTGAAACTAGATGAACACTGATTTATTTCACTAGCTTTAATATATCAGTGAGTTACTCTGTGAATGCTACAGTCTGTGGCAGAATGCAAACATGTGATTTACTCCCCGTTCCTTTACTGCTCCTCTCTTCTGTAGTGCCTACTAACTGGAAAGCACAGTGAGGCTGAATGGTGTCCTCAGACTAAATGCTGTGTATTCATGCCTAGAAAAACAGCCTCCAGAGAACAGGTTAAACAACAAATGGTCTGTTTGTGTATGCCTTACCTTACAGTTACTGTTTTCTCTATACCTTGGGTAGGACAAAGGCTTCAGACATGGAGTCTGCCTTGGAGATCCTAACAAAGAGTTTTGAAACAATTTATAGTTTTCTTGTGATGTAAACAAAGATAAACTCGGTTTATTTAATTAAGGCATGTAGTTGATATCCAAGACAATGAATATGTAGGGCATGTATGTTAGACTTTACCTGAGAGCTTTGTTACTTTTGGATGAAGGATAATGTAAATGTTCTCTCATGGCTTAGTTATATTTTTTGCCCATTTTACAGAAATGTGAAGAAAACCCAGTGCAAAATTTAGGTGTCTGAAGTGCAGCTGCCCAGGTTTGAGCTGCTTGCCTTAATTCACTTTATAGTCAGTGGAGTTAAAAACGTCATTTCTAAGACCTGCCTATTCAAAACCCAGTGGCTGAATTCAAACCTACAAAGTCTTCTTTCTATTGACACGAAAAGGGGCCTAGTTTAGTGGCTCTTGTGCAGATAGACTACAGATGGCTAGAACCCAAAGGTGAAGAATTAGAGTGAGGAGCTGATTCTATTACATTATTCTCCATTTTGAAATGCATTTGTTTGGTTGTTAATGAGATCCAATGTGCTTCAAAGTTCCAAAACAGAGCAAGTTCTCAGCCATTCCCCAAGTTGGCTCAGCTTTGTTAGTGGGGTTCACAGACAAACTGTCTGGTTTTACATGACCCAATTAATTTCAATAACTTCCCATTCAGACAGCATTCTCACTTGCCAAAAAAGAATTTTTCATGAATTACTAAATTAATAATCAGTTCTTACTGACTGTCAGCTTCAGTGAAAGCTGATAGGAAGATGTTCTTGGCTTGTAATACAAGCCTAATACAAGCTTCAGGGGAACTCACTAAGTTTCATCCTCTTTTTATAAGCCTTCTCCAGCCACCTATATTCCTCTTTTCCCAGGTGCCTTTTATTAGCTTGTTGAACATCTGTAGCAAGTGAGACACTTTAACCTTTGAGAGTCACAACAGGTATTTATTCTTTCCTCTTCTAACAAGTCAGAAGAACCAAACAGTATCAGAGATTGAGTCATCACCCACCAGTAAAAGTAGTTTACCAGTCCATTAGCTTATTATTACCAGAAAGCTACCTAGGTCTTAATTAAACTGCAGATCTGTCTCCCTGAGACAAATACAGTTTGGCAAGAATTGGGAAAGAGAAACTCAAATATGTAATTCAATATTTTTCTCTGTAGTGTCTCTTAGGGTTTTGTTTTAGAATTGTTGCTGAGAACAATGTTTAGAAATAAGTATCTAGCTGTAAATATCTGACTCTGTTGAGGCAGTCATATATAAGGTTGGGGCAATAATGTATATCCTAGTTATTATCCTATAGGTTTGATGGTTGTGATGTGGGATGCTGGACTGGCTTCCAAGCTCTATTCTTCAAAAACTGTGCTGTAAATGAATGAAAACACTGCAAGAAAATGGAAGAATTGCTATTGTCTAATCACAACAGTCCAGGCAGGCTGCCACAACAGCATTTTTTAAGCCCTAATTCAATAATTAGATGCAGCTACAAATGTATTCGCTTAGCCAAGTCCTCTAGTTGGCAAAATGTCTCAAATTTTCTTTGACAAACGCTGTTGTTTGCTTAATACATCATTAGATAGTTTACAAATTGCTTGTCTGTAAATTACTATGTTCAATAGCAACTTATTAATTAGATAAATTTGGTTTGATATATTCCTAGAAATAGCTTATCTTTATATGAATGTATAATTTTATTTCATTACAGTTACAGATATAACACTGTTTACTAATGATAATGTATCCAATTTTCAGAAAATACTGTAAATGTCTTGCAGGCCAAGTACAAAAAGGGAATTTTTCCAGGGTTTCAGTGAAAGTGAACAATTTTTTCTTGAGGGAAAGAAAGATCCATCTCATGTCTTTTGCATGTACAATACCGTGTGTTTACTGTGACTCTCTTCCTGCAGGTTTTACATGGCTGCTGATGCAGCTTGTTGGGAGACTGGACTGTAAGAGTCTTGTTTTACAGTTCTGGCTGCTCCAGGTAATCTAAACACATTTCAGACAGATAAATGCATGCAGACCCCAGAGCTAGTACTGCTCACATGCAGAAGTATACCTCTGTAGCTGAGGTTCCAGTAAAACCCACCTCTCCACAGGCCAACATCCATAATTTTCCATGGGTGGTCTCAACCGGATCTGTGTTGACGTCTTAGGACCAACTGGTTTGCTATCCTAATTTCTTTAACTCCCTGACTCCTCTTGCCTTTCAGAAGTCTCCAGACATGTTTGTAAACACTTAGAGGAGACTGAAAGGGGAGGAGATTATGACGGGCAGGACAAAGACAATTTCTCTTTTTCTCCAGGTGTGCTGAATATCTCAGCACAGGGAGAGCTGTTTTGGCCAGCACCTCCCCTTTCCCAACCCTGCCCTTGCTGTCTGCTACTTCCTTGAATGACAAGATTGCTTTGATCATGTTTTCCCACAGTCCCTTTGAACAGATGTCCCACAGGACAACTGAGTAGTCAGGGATCCCAGGAGTGCTGTTGGAGTGGGATTTGAGGGCTCATCAAGGCGTAGCTCTGGACACAGAGTAGAAAATGCCCTTGTGTGAATCCATTCACTATACTCTAGGCACATGGTCACTGCCTTCCTGCACTGGCAGATGTGGAAGGCAGTATCTCTCCCTGGACTTTTGCTTATGCCAGCAGACATGCTGGAGTGAGCCTTTCTTCCTTTACCACCACCCAAATGGAAAGGACAAAGCCACCTGGATTTCTCCACAGCCTCATTTCCTCTTATAGTGCTAGTATGGCTGTACGTCACTACCTTTAATGTTATTCTTAACAATACCTAAGAAACCTATCTAGTCACTAAGCAGACCTACACCATCCCTTGTACAGTGCAGACTGTCTTCTGAACCCCCAACTGAACATGATTTTCTTTGCCAGTCATCTGTCTCCCTGTTTCTATTCAACAGCTGCAGTCCTCTTATTCAGCAGGAAAAATCAGGCATAGTTAAAACAAAACCCAGAACAAATACAAACAAATCAAATTAAAGAAAATGTTTCAGAACATTTCAATACTCACATGATGTTATGAGATGGTTTCATGTCTAAAACAGTAATATTATTTCTGGCAATCTATCTCATGCTATTTTGTTGATTTTTCCAACCTCTCAGGATCTTGGAATGAAAATATTTTACTGATGTTACTATCTCTGGGAAGAGCTTGTCAACATAGATCCAGGTTTATGCTGAAAACTCAAAAGGTTTGGCACGTGGTTTTGTATTTTTCCTTCATCAAAGAGATTATGTGGGGCTAAGGTCTGTTTACATGGAGGTAGTGAGAGATACTGACGCTGTAATTGAAACAAAAGGCAACCTTTCATATCTGTGTACACATATATGCAAATATCTCTTTTTGCAAATATGATATAATCATATGAGGAAGTCATTAAATTACAGTAGCTCCCTCATATGAAAACTGACTAGACAATCTAGGAATATATATGCTGTAGAAAACTCTCTCTCTCTCATTTTTGCAGTCGCTCACTGAGCAGGGGGATCAATGAAGCTTAATTTTGTATAGATTTGTGTCTTGAGGTTGAGACCCAGTCTGGACTTTGAGGTCGCATATGAAGTGCTGCACTTTTTACCTCGGTGAAGCATTAACCACAGCTCTTAACTGGCAGCCTAGTTTCAGAATACTTTTAAGTACTTAATAGTTTTTGGATTTCAATGCCTCTCAAATGTGCTTGATGAGATTAAGCATTTGAAGACTCACAGAGACTCACTAAGATGCTCAAAGAGGCAGCACAGTATCTTAAACACAGTTTTTTCAAAATGAAGTTAAAGTGTCCTCACCCACATATGGAGAAGAAGCATAAAATACGAATTAAAACAGAAAACATGAATTTAAACATAAACAGAGAATTTAACAGCTAAAGAAGAGGAGATACATTTGTCGATTAACCATTAATCACACAGGGGAAATCTTCCATTGCCTGTGAAAAGTTAGCACCTAATTGCAATTTGGCTCTTTTAAAATTTCCTACACAATCTCTTCTGTAAATGTACGTAAAGCTCCTCACATTGCACATAAAAAAAAAAAAAAAAAAAAAAAAAAAAAAAAAGGTATATGCTTATGTGTCTGGGGGGTAAAGGAACTTGAATTTCATTTGTAGCTGTCAGAAAAACTCCCCGGTTCCACGGTTCATTTCTGTGTTTTCTTTTTAAATTTTTAATTAAAAGATATTGATTTGTCATTTTGAGATTTCTATGTTTAGTTAAAAACTAACCAACCAACCAAACCAAACAAATTCCATTGAGGATCTTACTGGCTTTGGAGTTTAATTTTGGCCTGTAAGAGAAAGAGCAATAGCTCGATGACAACACTGTTTTGACAGAAAAGGCCAGATAGATGAGCTCTAAGACTTTTAATTTCCCTGAGGGGTCATAAGGTCCCCTGCTACCAAGTATGTTAAAAAGACAAATCAAACTGAAGGGTTGAGTCAGGTTCATTAGCTCTGGCAAATCACAGTTACCACAGCAAATACATTCTTCCTTGGGTCTGTATGAAACCAAAAGTTTGCTACACACCAAACAATGTAGATACAATGCTGTATTTACATTAATTTTGCCCTTGTCACCATGGCTCAGTGATTCTTAAAAAAGGCCAGATTGCTAAAGGAAGTGCAAAGAGATCCATTTAAGATTTCAAACACCCTCCTGCACACCTGCCCTTTCACAATTCGGGTTCCAACCACAGCAGCAACAAACCCAGTGGCTCAGGATGCTCCTGAGCTCTCTTCTCTTTGAGTGCTGAAGAGTCAGTAGCAGGGATTGTGTCCCAATTCCATGGATGATTCACAGGCGGGACACGGGCTGAGCAGCCATTTGAAGATGCTCTGAGAGTTTTGGAGGCTGAAAGAGGTGCTGGGGGCGGAGGGGCAGGCGGCTCTTAGAGAGGTGCAGGGAGAAAGGGTCAGATGCTGAACTTGAAGAGGTTCACAGGCTGTCAAGTGAAAACTGGGGGTTGAATTAAGA
The DNA here is from genome assembly GCA_013400675.1 of Oxylabes madagascariensis. Classification (NCBI taxonomy): domain Eukaryota; kingdom Metazoa; phylum Chordata; class Aves; order Passeriformes; family Timaliidae; genus Oxylabes; species Oxylabes madagascariensis. The sequence goes on from VYZR01083564.1 coordinate 52,658, forward strand.
GAGGCAGCTTCAGATCTTCCAGCTATGAGTCACACAAATCATGAAACTACTTGAAATACTTCACCTACTCATACATCTCCTTTATCTTTAACCTCTTCCCTCTTTTTTGTAGTTATTCTCCTGTTCTGCTTTCTTTCAAGTCACACCCTGCACTGTTTTCCTGCTTCCTCATCCCCTGTTCCCATTTTGGTATCTTTCTGCTGCTAAGTATTCATTACATTTTGCAGATCTTTCACATTTTGGAAAAACTACAAGCAGTACTTCTGAGCTTAAGTCACTGAATATTTGGTCTATATGATGACACAGTACTAAACTGTTTTTCGAAAAAATTACTTGAGAAAATAAATAAAGGATTTTTTTTAAAGTACGCACTAGCCACATACATGCCCTCAATCTGATAATGAATTTGTGCTATTTATATCCATAGGAAATTGGTGATATTCAACATCTAGAATGCAACTGAGGTCCCACCCTTTGATCAGGTGGAAGGGAGATAAGAACTCAAAAGTCTCAAGCAAATTATTCAGCCAGAAAGCAGATCCCTAGCAGCTCTGAGGTGTGGATAGGTTGGTTTTGTTCTGAAGCTGAGTGAACCAATGAAGAATCACCAAAGCAGAAAAAGGTGAGAGGTGCCCAGACTTCTGCAGTGTTATCTCCAGCTCACAGCACAGTGGCTGAATGGTCACCTGCTGCACTTGTGCTGTGGGTGAAGTGATGAGGGCACACACACTTCCCTTCTTGGGACTGGGAAATGTGTTCCAATACTGCTGTGAGGCACGGAATTGGCAGAATGGAGCAAAGCCTTCCCCAGCCCTTCTCTTTCGCAGGATCATGCACATGTTGTGTTTAAAGCCAGAAACAAAAATCTGCCAGGCCCAGGCCAGGCTTCTCAATGTCAGGAGCATGAGAGCAGGCAGGATCTCAGAGCATGACAGGCGCCGTCTGCAGTTCATGTGCATTGGGCCTGCAGTAACATTTGGCAAACTAAAATTTGTAGGACGCAATTGTCAGGAGAGCATCCTACAAAAAGGGACCTCCTTTGATGTGCATCTGGGTGTCCTACGGGAGGTGGATAGTACACAGTTCACCTCCTCCTGAATGGGAAAAGAGGTGTTACGAACAAAAACCTGCTTCCCTGCTTTTTGAAGAAATGGGGAGAAGAAAATCAACTCAGTTTCTGAAAGCGTAGGAAAGCATCCACCCCCATCCCTACTCCAGCAGGACTGCCTGGGGAAGGGGAAGTAGTGTTTGGCTGGGTGTGTAGTGGGTGGTGGTGTTGTTTTGGAAAAAAACTTGCTTTCTTTTAAATGCTTCCTGCCAGGTCAGGGAGAGTAAATATTCAAAAAGGACTGCTGCCTCTCAATGATATATGGCTCCTGCACACCAGTACTCTGCAATTCTATTTCTGCACTGCCTATCTTCACTTCATTCAGGGAAAACTAAAGTGGCATCTATCAATTATTCCAACAGGGTCAAGAACTCCTAATACTTTAAGCCCAAAGGAAGAGTTTATTATGCTTTGTCAGGAAATGTCTGATACCAGGTAATTCTTTCTTTTTGCAATGATCTACTTAAAAACTGATGTGAAACACATTCAGGCATGAAACAGCTTGCATTGTTTTTATTGCATTTCTTTTGATTGTGCTACACCATGAAAGAAAAACAAACACATTCAAAAAGCAGACACTCCCAGGCTCCACATCTGCAAAGTGCAGTAGAGTTGTTTAGGTCTCCAGACTCCATCCTGTATCTATTTAAACATAGACGTTTCTATATTTATATGAAGACTCTAGCAAGAAAGGAAACAAAGCCTAGTCCAGACTCCACTCTGGAAGGTATATTCAAGTTTAGATTTTCTGCTAGAAAGCACCAGATAGAGCATGTCCTTAGTTTTGCTTTATGTTGGACCAAATTATATGTGTTTAATCCGGAGAACTGGCAATCTCCAACGTCTGCACATGGTCAGTGGATCTGATATTCCTTTAGTTTTATTGCTGGTGTCTGCAAGGGACAGGCAATCCAGTCACCCAGAGGCAAACCTGTTGAGAATAGGGACCAGAGTCCCTCAGAGCCCTGCTGGGCCTCCAGTGACAGTTCACTGAAAGCAAGATGCTTTGAACACAACATTTTGGCTGCAACACACGGTTCTGGGTTTTTTAAATGCAACTGTTTTGCCAAATACCTCCTGACCAGATTTAGTTTTGCTCTCTGATTCCCATCCCTTTCCTGTGCCAAAAAACCCCAGACTCATTCACCATGCTAAACTTTCAGTGACTTAACACAAAAAACAACACAAAATTTAATTTTATACAATTCCTACCACAATCCTTCCCAAACCCGCAATGATCCAAACAAGAACTAGAGAGGTCTATCTACTATCTACTCAATTTTCTTGACAACTGATAGTCCATATTATGCTGTCTGGCAACTGATAATTTTTAAACACACTGCAGGGCATATTCATTTCTCTTTTGACACTGTTTACATGTTGTACTTATCTTGTTTAGTTAAAAAACCAAAAAATGTTGAGCACTGGCATAATTTTATCCTTTCTTAACATAATCAAATGACTTCTGGTTGTACTCTGGTCTGTCACATTAAGTCCCACTTTATTGAGTTGTCTTAATGTAGGTTGTATTGTAGCAGTGCCTAAAGACTCAGACAAAGACTATGGTCCTTTTGTGAATCCTGTGGAGTAAGGATCCATTATTCTTTTGGGTGTAGATACACTTCTCTTCATAATTACATCCTGAGCTGTGACAAAGTGGCTGCCAGGCAACACAGCTGTCAAAACTACATTGCAGGGCAGTTGGAAAGCACAAATCAAGTATAATAATAGAAATGTTTGGGACACGACAATGTTCGTGATTGTCATAATCACCCATGTCCTTGCAAAAGTATTGGTGCTGATGTTGCCAGCTGGGACTCCCAGATCTCCCTGGCATTCTGAGATCTGCAGCACAGTTTTTGTCTAAAGGCTGTCACTGTGCTGTCTCTTTTCTGTCTTTTGTGTCAGCAATAGGCATCATGCAATGGGCCATATCACTCTGCTAAAATAGGTGATTATTTTTTTACACTTAACCCTTCAGATCTGGCTAATGTAATGGGCAATAGCAGCAGAATGGAGGTGGTGCCAAAATGCAGCTGGAGCAAACTCTGCCCCTTTCAAGAGTACCCAGGCTGGTCTGATTCATGCTGCTCATCAAGTCATGCACACAGGATGCAGTTAAGTTGATTTAACTGCTACTGAAAGGAGGAGTTCTGCTTTACCTCACTTCCAGGTTTCTGCCTTCCTCAGTCCTGCAGCTGTTTGGTCACAAGGTGGATCAATTCAGCTGTCTGGCCAATGGAAAATCCATTATTTTCTGAGGTGTTATTTTTCCACCAGATCGATCAGCTGAATAGAGTCTGATGGTTACCAGATCCCACGGAAGGGTGGCAAAGGGAGTAACTCATCCATGGGTTGCCGGCAGGATCACTGCCTCACAGCAGCCTGTGGTCAGGTCAGTGCTGCTGAAAGGCCAGGCTGCTGCTGCTGCATTCAAGTGACAGATAATCCAATGTCACACTGACACTGGAAGAGGCTGTTCTCTGTCTCGGCACCCTGACACAGGTTGGGCACATCTGCCATCTCTCAACTATGGGTGGCCTTGTGATCCCAGAGGAGCTGGTTTGGGGAGCACATCAGTGAGGAAAAAAAACTATTCCTTTTTTACTTTTTTTTCCCCTGAGATTAGTGTCGTGGTTAAGCCAGTTTCCTGTGGGGCTGGAGGAGTACTAGGGTCAGTCCTGAAACCAGTGGGACCTCTTGGTTGGGACAAGCCAACAGCTCTCTCTAATATGGCTGTGAAATCGGCTTGACTATAATGTCATTTACTCAGATATTCAGGCATTTAAACTCATCCTGGATGAGTAGGTCAGCCTTATTTGTAGCTTTGAGGCAGAAGATATGTGTAAGGGAGACCCACATTACCATCAGTTCTGTGATCTAAATAAGAGAGACTAGAGTTTGGCAGAGATGAAACAATTTCTGTACCATGAGTTAGGCAGGCTCCAGAGACTAAATAAAGTCCCCATAACCCATGGAACTGAATTCTAGACAAGTCTTTTACAAATAGCAAGGGAATTAGTTTCTGTCATTGGGAGTTCTCTTGCAGGGGTTACCTGAATCAATGGAAGCAAGTCATTCACCTGGGACGAACTGCTTGGTTTCTCCGGTACCAATGCTGGCTGGCATTGGAGGATGAAACACCTCTTTGAGTCAAAAAACCACTGGGAAGGGAACAGAGAAGGTCTTCACCCCTTGCAGCCATAAATAATCACTGGACCAGAGGGTAACTCGGGCAAGTGGGAACGGGAGGAGGCCTCCAGCCCAGGCAGGCTCAGCGCCTGGGGGTCACACCAGGCTGCTTGAGACTTGCTCCAGCGCCGTCTTGGCAGCCTCCAGGAGGAAGCCGAGGCCACCCAGCCCCTGGAGGAGCCCGAACCCCTCTCGCCTGGGCTCGGACCCGCGCTGGCCACTCTCCCGCGTGTTCTGGCCGTGGGTGCGGGTCGGTGCGGGGCGCCAGGGCCGATGGGGACAGCCCGGGCGGCGGTCCCTGAGAGCAAAGGAGTTAACAGGACTTTCTGCCTTTTCCCGCCCGCGCCTCCTCCACCCTCCTCATTACCTGCACTTTATCACCGCCGGAGCCGCGGGGCGGGAGCGGTGCGGGGCCGGCGGGGCTTCCTGCGCTGCCCGCGGCTGGGGCTGGGGCCGGGGCCGGGGCCNCCGGCCGGGCCGCGAAGCGCGGGAGGCCCCGGGCTCTCGGCGCTGGCCCCGGGCGGCGGCAGGGGCGGAATGAGGGAGGGGGGAGGAAGGCAGGATGCCCGGGCGGCACCTCGGCACCCTCCGGGAGAGGTGCCCGCGGGGGGCCCCGGGCTGTGGCCAGAGCTGCCGGCTCTGGTATAACATGAGATACCAGGGTGAGAAAGCCTCCCTGTCCCGTCTCCGGGTTCCTCGAGTGGCTTTTCCCCTCTGTCCTCTTCCCCTCGTGCGGGCTGGTGCCTGCTCTCCGCGGACAGCGCGCCCGTGCTCCGACACCAGGGCACACGCGTGTCCAGCAGCGAACTCCAGCGTGCCCTGGAGCGTGCGAAGCTGGGATGGAGCGAAGCTGGGACGCACACACCTGGTCCTCAACCCCTCGTGTCTCCTGACGGTGAGGCTGTGGGGTCAGGTGGGCGTCACCGAGATCCCCAGCTAAATTTCACTCAATTTCACCCATTTTTCAAAAGGCTGGCGGTGTGTCTTCGCGGGGCAGTCAGTGCTCCGGTGAAGTACAGTGTGACACTGCCGTGCCTGGGAACTGCAGTGGCGAGCAGCTGCTCCTGGCTCCGAACTCTCCCAGGTGTGACTGGAGCCATATCGAGGGGTGGCATTGCCATCAGATCAGCTGCACTCAGCCTGGTCAGACCTTACTTGCAGGCCGACACTGGATTGTAACCCATCTATCTCCTGAGCGGTCGAAATGGAGGGGTGGGTTAATCCACGTGGGTTTGTCTGCGTGGGGAATCGGGCGAGCTGCTGTTTTGTTTCAGTGCACTGATAAACACCTGCAGAGAGTTAGGGGGAAGTCAGCATGGTGTGTGTTTGTACCCTCATCAACTTTGCAGTACTTTGCCCATGTAAATAAATTAATTCTCTGCATGGGGAAGTTGTTGTGAAATATACCAGGGTGCGAATTTCAAAACAAACTTCCTGGGTGAATGCTTTGTTATAAGAGGATATATAGGCAAGCAAGATAATTAGGATTAAGGTAGGATATAAATTCACAGTAGAATAGCTATTTTTGAGTAACGTGGATTCAAATTCCAGTTGCACATTAATTTCTTTCCTCCAACACATTCAACACACGAAATAAAGACTAACCTGTATGGAGATGCCTAATGATTTTTATTGTTCTGGTGAACTAGTAATCCACCTGATTACAATTCAAGTTGTCCATATGAACACAAAGCTGAGGGGATTCAGTTAAATAACTAAGTCTTGCTTAGCCCTAGGAGGATGTTTGCGACAGATATCTTTCTTCCAATGAAGTAAGTCCTTTTCTGAATTAAGTGTGGTTTGTTCCTCATTAAAAGCATACTACCAAAGAAATGGAGCGAGTGTGCAGTGAGGAGGAGACAAGCAGTGCAGAACTGCTGCTGGTAACAGCTTTAGTTCGCAGGCAGGTCTGAAACACTGTTTTAACAAAACAAATTCATGACACTTCAGGGAGACACCATGCAGAGCAGTCTCAGGTTTACTTTCCTGATTATTCCTCACCACTACTGAAAGCATTTGACAAGTGAGTGGTATAACAGTTAATCTGTAAATATTTGCTGGGGGTGAGTAACACCCCGGTGAGAATCCTGGGTAGTTCCTGGGTCATGCAGCTCCTCACTTCAGCTTGATGAATCCTTGGTCCTCTCTTGTTTCACAGAGTTCCTTCCAGCTGAGCATCTGCCTGCCAGCAGGCAGTGTGACAGAGCAAACCAGCAAACACAGTGTGACAGATTTAGTGGTGGTGTCACCTATGGCTTCACCTCCTGGTGCCCTGTGGGTCATCTTGTAAAGTTTTTTTTGAACCATCTGTCTGGGTAGGAAGACTGGAGGGAGGATGGTGAGTCTGTAAGGCGGTCTGGAGTCAACCCAGTGGATCTTCTGCTAAGAAGAAATTCTTTACTGTGAGGGTGATGAGGCACCTCAAGAGATTGCCCAGAAAAGCTATGGGTGCCCAATCCCTGGAAATGTTCAAGGGCAGGCTGGATAGGGCTTTGAGCAACCTGGTCTAGCAGAAGGTGTCCCTGCCCATGGCAAGGGGGTTGGAACTAGATTGTCTTTAAGGTCCCTTCCAAACCAATCCATTCTATGACCTTGGAGCAGTGGGAGGTGCTGTACAGCTATAGCAGGACCTTTGGACCAGTGTTTTGATCCCATGTGGAGAATGGGAATGCTGTGCTCTGCCATCTCTGGGTTTGCAGGGACTATCCTGCAGATGGAATTACTCAACAGCATAAGTGCCTAGTGGGGTGTTCCAAGGAGCAGATCATACAAAGAGTCCAGCAGGGTTGTTAATTCACTTGTTCACTTTGGAGACAAAGTGCACACCTGAAGTGCATGGAGTGTCTCCCTACATATGTGATCATCCAGAGAACAGTTTGTTTTTGTTAGTAGTACCCTGTGCTGGTTCCTGTCTGCTCTGTGCATGTGTCTTTCCCTCCTAGAAATGGACTTTAAGGAGCATGGCACTTTTCACACACTTCTATTTAATATGAAGAATAACTTAAACCCTGAAAATGACAGTATTTGGGAGAGGAAAGGGATATGTTAGAACAATAAAATGCAGCACTTTTTATACTTTCCCTTTTAAACATGACCCTAAAATTTTAAAAGTCTTAAAATAAGGTTGGAGAAAGAAGTAACACAAACATATGAAACAAAAATTCCTTTTTTTTTTTTCCACCTCAACAAAATATTTCAAGTTAATGCAAAGTTAATTTTCAGAGGGTTTTGTTTGCTTACGAAAAGTCTTAGTCTGTTCTTCCTCTCCAGTGACTTTTTCTTTGTGCCTTTTTGCTTGTTCAAACACCAAGCTGAGAGTCTTATTTGTCCAGCTGGTTTCATCAGGAGTGTTGCTCACTTAGGTGAGCTGTTTTCAAGTAAATGCTGACCAGCTGAAATCCTGGCTTGTTTAATTTCCTAGAAAAATATTATGACCCCTGAACAAGGGTTCTGCTTCTGATGCTGACTTGCTCAGGGACTGCCTGCAGTGCAGTTTGCTTCCACATCTATAAAGAGCAGATAATCTACATGTGTGCATGCCTGGGGACTATGGATAATAAAATATAATGGAAGTGTTAAGGGTATTATAATTGTTTTAAGAACGTACTTCACTTCATGCTGTTCAAATACTTCCTGGGCTTCAGGGGAAAGGAAAGCATTGTGTAGTAGAGGGTAATATACATTAAAAGAATTGATTACATTTTGAAGGTCAGTATGGGGTGAAATAAATATTTTCAATCTGTTTGGGCATCTTAGTCCTTGGCCCTTCACACTAGACTATCTGAAAATTGTGAGCAGAGGTGGGGATAATTGAAAATACAGTGTAACAAAATTAGATTTCCCTCTCAGTTCAGCGACCCCCAAAACTGGAGAGCAAATAGATATTTTTTGCTTTCTGTATTGGGATATGTCCAGTACTAATACATGTAAAGAACTTGGAGATGGAAAAGCACCTTGTAGAAAAAGCTGCAGTAACCATCCCACTTGGATGTTTCTGTGCTGTGAACAGTAAACACAAATACACTCCACTGCTTCAGTCATTTAGATAAAACAAACATCCAGTTCCTTGTCTAGGGGAGCCCAATGTTTCTTTTAAAGCTCTTGAACGTTGAACTGTACATTGACCTTGTCCTTGGTGGTGTTTTTCCTTAAATTCATTCTTAGGGCAGGTGTAGTGCATTTATCCAAGACAGCATAGATGATTAGCTTGCATTTGCACAGTGAGCTGCGAGGTGTGGGTTTTACTCATCATCCTCTGCTGGATAAAATAGCAGAAAATGACTTGAACTTTTGCTGTTGTGGCTGAGTGCGCGTCAGAGCTTGTGCAGAGGCAGAGGAGGGATCTGTTGTAGTGGGTCATCGTGCCCTGTGGAACTGTTCCCTTCTGCCATGTCCTTTTTCAAAACCTCTGGAAAGACCCTTCTGTTTCCCAGTTTGCCTCCTAGAGTTACATGTTGGGTGTACATGTAGTAGGCACGAGTACTGTGCTTGTGAACTGTCTTTGCTGCTCTTCCTGCTGCCTGTTAAAGATATCCCTTTTCTCTTGTGACTAGTGATGAAATACAGTTCTGTGCCTCTGTGGAAGCACCAGCAGTGAGGTCCATCATGCCAAAACTCCTTTTCACCACACTCAGTTTCATTCTTTATATACTGCTCCTGAGAGAGCAAGGAAGTGCTCAGAAGGAGGAGGAATTGTCTTGCACACACAGAGGCACACACCTTTTTAATCACCTCTTCTGTCTTCTAGGTTCATACCTATACACAGATGAATACTGTTATACATGAGCATCAATGTTGCTCTTTGTCACAGTAATGGATGTGGAACACCTTTTGAATGTCATGGTGTCAAATCCCATTACTCTGATGGTGTGAAAGATCCTGCTGGTCTGTAGAAACCTTCATTGTGGGATGTACCTTTTGGCTTGATCAAAGTTGAAGAGATACCATGATATTTTCTCTACAATAACCTTGTAGTTACTCCTGTGAGGCTCCTAGAGGTCTTTGGCCAGGCAGATATTCTCAGACTGTCTTCATCTTAGCTTTGTTTTGAGCAGCTACTTTGCTGTATGTTTGTCAGGATGTAAACTGACTGTAGGGTTACAGGTTGAAAATAAACTACAGAAGCTGTGGTACAGCTGCTAAAAGTCTACATGAGCTCAGGTTTAGTCTGGAGAAGTTCATGGCAGAGAAATGTGTTGAGGATACATAATCCTCATCAGGCACAGAAGGTTCCCGAGCTGAAAATAGCTGGAGAGTTGGAGTGCATTAGGGATATCTGTCTTGTATTCTGGCACTAGCAGTTGTCATGCTGTTGGAGACAACTCCTCTTTGGCAGAGGAAAAAAATCAAACTATATGCAATGTGTTTTAATTAAATGAAGTATCACATCCTCTCAACCTACATTCTGCTAAACTTTTCTTCATCTCCTGTTAGGAGCTTTCAGTTGCTTATGTCATTCAAGTAGCTACTCTCTAATCAATTAATTTGGCAGCTGGGGAGACTATAGTGTTGTTGATGAGGTTTTGCCAGGGCATTAGAAATTGGCTGCTGGAAACACTCAGAATTTACAGTCCTTCCTTCCATGGCTACATCACGGTGCTGGTTGATATTTAGGTTTTGATTGGGCCGAGCATATGGATCTACTTCTTTCCCAGATAATCCTCTCGCAAATGACTGACATTTATTGCAGTCCATATCCTTGTTGGCAGCTTCTCGTCTTCATGGTGCCTGAGTGACCTTGTATTTCATGTGGCTGAATTACACCCTTTTCCTGATATTGCACTTCTTGAAGACTCCTAATCTTCCAGGACACCATTCTGTTTACATGGGTTTTGACAATACCTCCGATTTTGTACCATCAACACATTTCATTCGCACATTTATGCTTTTTTATCAGTGTTGCTAATGAGAAAAGAAGAAGAAAAAAATCCTATAGTTTCTCTGGTACCTATGTTTATACTATAGAGACTTTAATTTTGACATTTCTTCTGCATTAAAAAGATGCAGTGATGTTTTGTGTAGATGCTGTACTGGCTGAAATCAGCACACAAAAGTGCCGGATTGACTCAGTGTGTTGGAAGTTTTATTGTCAGAAATATTATTGAAGTTGACTGATTGATATTGGTGACATTTTGCTTTCAAGTCTGCCACAGAGGTTCTACTCAGTAACTTAATACCTCCATCACTTTAGCAGCTATTATGTGACTAAAATAGTTGTGGTAAGTAGTCTTGAATTTTTCCTATTGTAATCAGGATTATTATGTATTCCTGCTAAATGTATTCAATTAAGATAATTATCTTTCACATATCACATATAGTATCTTTAAACTTGTCAGCTCTGTGATTGGTGACACATGAAATCTTGAGCAACTGATAAAATAGCTTTAACAACAGTGACCATGGCAGTTGGTGGGGAATTTCAGTGTCTCATGTGTTTATTTGCATAATAATTTGTTTCATAGTCAGTCTTCAGTGAATTACTAAATTGAGAATACTTCTTAATTAGCCCATGTGTTATGACATCTGAGAAATTATGCCTGGATTTGATTAACTACAGTTGAATGAAATGGAAAGTAAACCCACACTTCTGCCCTAGGAAGTAACCTAGTAAGTTTTTCAGAATGCAAAGCTATTTTTCTCCCTGAGGTTGGGGATTAGCCTGATTGACAGAATGATGCCTACTGCCTGTGGTCTTGCACTGGTGCTGGGAGTGAGGCTGGCAGTTTCTGGACTGACATCTCAGCTGCTTTCTAGCATCCCTGGGAAAGTCCAGATATAGCACTAGCTGGTGCCACTGCCAGCACATGGGGAATAGGTGCCATCATGTGGCTTATGTTCGTGGAAGCTGCATAAAAATTGACACAGATTTCTTGACATATCAAAAATGCAGCAGCTTGCTTTAAACTATGGGAGAGGTTCTGTTTCCTTTCTCTGCTTTGGTCCAGAGCACATCCTGATAAGCCTCTCTTTGACCTGCCTACCATAAACCAGACTTGACTGTAACCCCTTTCCCGTGCTGCAAATTGAGCTCCAGCTGAAAATACCTTGAGGTCATTTTGCTTGTGCTCAGTCTTTAAGTGCCTATTTTCTTGTGTTGGAAATAAAGCCTTCAGTTAAGGACTGCAGAAGCAAGTTTGATCAGCCTTGCAAGGTTTTTGTCCGGTTGGACAAGGATCTCACTGGTTTCACTTTTGGTTTTGCTCCCCTTCCTAAGGGATGTAGCTTGCAGGTCCTCAGATGTGGTACTGCTCTGTATGGCTTAGAAACCTATCAAGGAAGTCTGTGTAGGAAATAAGATCAACTGCACTGGAAGTAAAATTAGTGTATTTGCAAAACTTCTGCTAATGTTACATACTGTTGAAATTCTTGATTTACATGTGAGCTGATTGTCCCCTCAGTTACACACTTACAGGAAAATAAACAAAATTCACTTAGTGGAATTGTATACTTTAATTTGCTTGGTTACAAACCTGTATTATTGGTTAATTCACACTAGATTTCCCAGCTGCCAGGATGAATGAAGAACACCATACTATACAATTATGACAAACTCTGTTAGGATTTGTATTCAGCTGTTGTTACTTGTATGTCCCCAGTGATTTGAATTCCATTTGCGCCATGAGGAAATTGCAAAACAAGCTGTGCATTTTTATGCTGATGAAAA
>VYZR01083567.1:0-23035 GCA_013400675.1 Oxylabes madagascariensis
TATGCTGCACCTGTTTGCCTGAAATGCTTTTCCTAAAAAATCATGTACTTCCCAAACTATGAATTTGTAAAAGGAAACATTAAACCCTAAAAAACCCATTGTAACAGCCCCCTCCCTTGAAAAAGTAGAAAAATAAATCCAAAATTCCCTGTAAGAGTGAACTGGCGAGGCTCTGTGCCTAGTGCATAGGACTTGTAGTTCACCTCGCTCCGATCCCCGGGCTCTGTGCTGCCAAAATTCTTTTTCGTAGCTCATTAAATTCTATTGTTATTAATTACTAAATAAATCATTAAAATTAACGTTTTCATTTATAACAGACGAGACCTCTGGGATCATGGAGTCCGGCCTGTGACTGAACACACCCGTGTCAACTACACCACGGCGCTGAGTGCCACGTCCAGTCTTTCCTTAAACGCCTCCGAGGACCGTGACGCCACCACTGTGTTGTCCACAAAAATCGGATTCCTGACCTGCTGTGTGACAAGCCGATAACAATCCTCTCGAGGGAGATATTATTTTTTTTCAGGGTTGCCCAAGCTTGGGTGCTCAGTGGTATTCCATTAATCAAGCACACCAACTATCAACACTTTTTACTAATTATAGATTTTGGCAAACAAAAGGATTAGTGGTCATTGGCTGCAAGTTACAAGTTATAACTCTCTTATTAATCACTATTCTTCTGTTGGTTAATGATTCTCTTGCCTGTCATGCTAATTAGCCCGCATGTTCAGCCTCTCTTCTGGTACGGTGGGTTTCCGGGGCTGGTGGTCAGTGAGTCAGTGGTCCCAATCTCCCCCACTGGAATCACCTCTTACCCAGCTGGAGCTGATTTCAGCACAATTGCTGAGTTGGCTTTATTAATTTCTTCTTAATATTGGGAGTCATTGTGGCCCATAAATTCTGCATTCTTTGTGTCCACTGTTGGTGGCCATTCTTCTCCCCAAGCTTTGTTAACCTCCCTCTACATCTGAGATCATCACAGCATGTCAAGCCCTAACCCTTAACAAGGCAATCCTACCAACAAGTTGTTTTTCTGGCAGGTGGACATCACTTAGAGCTTGCTTGCTAGCTGCTATGTCTCACAGATTAAATCTCTCCCTTGTTGATTAAGCTTGAACATATACAAAGATCAAACATCAAAAGAACATCCTTTCTTGAGCAAATTTTACATACTGCACATTTTGCAACACCTCAGCAGTCCACTCCATTATCTAATCACCCCTTCTGTGAAGAAATTCCTCCTGATGTCCAACCTAACCCACCCATGGCAGTTTAGGACTATGTCCTCATGTCCCGTAGCTGGTTGCCTGGGAGAAGAGCCTGATGCCCAACTGGCTACACTCTCTGTTCAGGTTTCGTATGGACCAGTTAACGTGTCTCAGCTGGTCCATGGTGCCTGCCCAGCCGGCTTCCAGCCAAAATACAGCCCTCGGGTATCCAGTGCGTGAGGCTGGCAGAACAAAGTTGACTATGTGTGATAATAGTTGAAATTTTCTGAAAAACTCCCATTTTTATCTGACAAAGCATCTGAGTACAATTAAAATTGATTTTGATTACCAGAATCAAAATTGAAGCCAGGTATAGGAGAATCAAAATGTATCACTGAATGCAGTCACAGACTGGTTTTTGTTGTGATGTGGTTTCAGTACATTTAAGACAAATAACTGATGACCAATTCCTTATTTTTCTCCAGTGAATTCAGTGTAAACTTCGGCAAGTACAAGATAGTATTACTCTATTTTGACTTGCAAAAGAAACCAGTACTCTTCAGTTACTGGAAGTCTCTCTCCATCCTTTCTGTCATGATTATCCTTACAGAATTTGAGACAGAGAAATCCTGACCTTATGAACAAAATAACTGGAAAGCATTTTAAAATCACTTCAATTGCAGCTTATAGAAATGACTGGCGTGAAGAAGCATGCCATGTAATCAAGACTGACAAAATGAAACATCTTCCGTAATTCTGAAGCTTTTTTGGCAGGTGAGGAAAAGTGTTTTAAAACTTTTGTTATATACTCATCAGGACTTCATTGTGATTCATTTAGAGCATAACTCTGAAATCAGTTGTGGAATTATGTGGCAGAAAGCAATATATTTTTTTGTTAAAGACAGAGCAACATTTCCCACATTAAGATTAAATTAGCAACTTCAAAGAATGATTCATTATCAACATTTAAGCCATTTGATTTTATGTATCTTTCACATTTTTAAGTATTTCTAGTGTGATTTAAGCTTCAAAAAGTAGCGAGACAACAATTAACTGTTGAGTTGTCTCTCTAAATGCAAAATCATTTTTTGCAATACAAAGCATCACAGCATCATTTATTTTGGAAATTTCTTAAACCTGTGTTAGCCAACCCATGTGAAAAATTGGAATTGTTTTTGTCTGTGGTGATACAGGCTAAAATCGCAATGAGGGCACGCACAAAGTCGCTGCAAAACAGAGGCGTGCTCTTCTCATCAAACAGACTCCCAATAGCTTCTCTCAACTCTGGAGAAATTGATTACATAACCAACAGATTGAATTCTCAAAAACTGTTCAAACACACACTTTAGAGACATTCAAATCTCACACCCACCCAGCAGCTCTTCATGGCCTTGTGCTTAAGAAGACTGCAAGAATTGCTTGAGAGAACATAAATTGCACATGGGAAAGGCTATAGTTTTACCAATGCAAGACAGCAGCAAGCATACACATAAACCTAGTTCTTAAACAATCTGCCGAAATAAAGAGAAGATAGTGGCATAAACCATGCAAAATACAAAATGTCATTGGGATCAATAGGAATAAATGATAAGCTGAGTTTTGCTTTTTGGACCAGTTGGATTCAGTGGAGCCAGGGGGATAAATAAGAGACCTTTTTACGACTAGTAACCAAAAAATTAAGTTATCAGAAAATAAAATTCTCCCTAAGTTTGAGTTTTCTTAGTACTTTGTTAAAATTAGAAATTCACTCCTACAGAAATTTGTAGCCAAACTTGGTATGGAGTTTTTAAAAGATGCATTTTTGTTACATTTACAGCTCTTGCTCTTTCTGGACCTTTATATTACATGTGCTTGTTTTCAGGGATCAAAGCTTTTGCATGTAGTATTTCACTCAATTAACATTTATTCACAGTGAAAATTGCAGACCTTTAAAACACCAGAGGTATAATCTCCTTAACAAAGCTTGTTTTATTTCACTGCAGAATACGTAGTAGGTCTATAAGCTAGCTGCAGGGGATTCAGCATAATGAACTTCTTTGTATGGATGTCAGAGGAGGGGAAAAGGAATGCTAAACCGTAAATCAAGAAAACATGGTTATTAGTGTTTTCTAGACACATTGACTTTGTAGAATTCACAGTAATTTTTTTTTCACCAAAAAAATAAACCTATATTGAAGTTAATATAACCCCTATTTCTTAAGGTTCAGAAGCACTCATTGAGAATGGGGATAGTACAATTGAAACACGAACAATAATAATAACCGATAACAGTTATTTGGAGAAAATTTACACAGAAAATTATAGTCCCAAAGTACCTCTTACAAGATGACAGAAAAATCAGCACAGAACAGGAAAAATCAGTATAGGGTGATGTTTCATACAAATTCCTGCTCTTCACAGTACTAATATTTGTCAATAACCCCACTGTATTTTCCTACCTGGCATTATGTGCTCTCAAGGGTAGATTCAAGCAGTGAATCAAAGCCACACTGGGAACACATGGAGTGAGAAAGGGATAAGGCTCTTTACTGAAGCTTTCCTGAACTTCAAAAAGGAACTGGTTTTATTTTTAATAATTTATCACTACCTAGTATTTGTGCACTCCAGTGGGTAACTTTGGCAGGACTGTTACTCGCAATGTTCAGAAGATTGATAGTTCTTGCATTTGGGAATATACATGTAGTATTATACCTTGTTGCTACCCATAATCTACATTTTCAGCCATTTTTGTCTATTACCCAAGGAAAAAAGGTTTTTTACCAAGTTTTTTTGCCAGCAAAAGATGATAGTCACTGCATTTAGTGTTTCTCACCCTAGTTAGATGACCAGCAGAGTTCAGCAGTCTTTCTGAAGGAACCATCTGGAACTACCAAAGATTGCACTCAGCAAATCTAAGAGCTGGGAAGTTGAAGAAAGTCTTGACTCTCTTTGCAGCCAAAAAATACCATGGCTTGACAAATGGTTTATCTGGTTCAGAGGTGTTGGGTTTTTTAGATTATGAACTCCACAAGTTCTTCGATTGCAGAGTTGTCCTCTGTAATTTGCTTTAAATTAAAGCTGGTGCCACCATGGAGCTGATGTTGGCTCTCTATCAAATGGCACCATCTGCACGTCCACCATTAATGGACAGACCTACATTACTCTCTAATAGCCAAAAAACTTCTCATGTCTAAAGAAAAACTAATAGCTTCTTTTCTTTTGAAATTGTTAAGGCATGCAGGAGAGAAAACTCTTGCCGCTGAGATAACTGAGAGTAAATACAGGAAAAAGAATTTAGTAGTATCCTTATTGCCATGGTATTTTGTCCTGCCTTTGCCATCAGGGAACAATTGGAAACAGTGAGGCAGAGCTATGACTGAGTGGCACAGAACCACACCAGAACAACCCCAAGACTGACTTGGTGTTTCCTTTACCATTCAAACATACAAAAAACCTCACAGCAAGGTCTTAACTTGCATCTAAAATGTGCAAAACTGAACCTAACCAGCAGTCTTACAATAGCTACAAGTACCAACAAGTACACTTGCACCAAGGATTTACAATTAATCTTCTTTTCCGAAAACAGCTTGAAAGAACACCAGCTGAGGAAGAGTCACTGGTACATAAGAAACACAACTTTGGGGTTTGCAGTAGACCCTTTAAAATGAGATTTACAATATACTTTGAGGAGAAGGATGGAACAAGTTTGGCATTAGCAGGAGAGGAGCATCTGTGAAAGAAATTATTTTTCTCTTTTTTTTTTCTTTTTTTTTTTTCTTTTTTTCTTTCCTTCCCTTGCTAGAGAGTCTTCAGGGGAAAACACAACACATAATTTCAGATTGAACAACCATAACCACACCCTGACATACCTTTATCTTTGGAGAGTATAATCTCAGCAGTTTTTTTGGGTTTTTTGCAAAACTGAAATTTGCAGGGGTCTTTTGAGGAAAAAGCTGAAAAGGAGTTGACTTTGCTATATGAAGTTTACCATGCAGCAGGAGAAGTTCTCATATCCTCAGATAAATGGAATAAAATCTGCCATTTAAGAGAACAGGGTTTAGTCATCTTTGCTGTGAAAATTTTCACATGGGGATAGAAATGCACTTTTTCTTCATTTTGCATAGCAGATTTGTTTTACATGCACTCAAATCTTCAAGAAGAAACTGCCCTTTTTGTTTGAAAACCACCATAATCTCACAGGAAGTTGTTCCCATCTCTGCTGGTACTTGACACCCTATCTAGCAGGCTGAAAGATTGGATAAGCAGGTTTCCCAGGACCTTCACATCTCTGTGGTAGAGATTGTCCTGAAACTGGGGTTTTTGGATTTCACTGCAACCCATGAGGTGAGAACTAAAGCTTCCAGGAAACACCACAGTTTTTATAGAAACATCAAAGCATTCTTCTTTGAGAATCCACCTATTTCGTTGGAGTCCTTAAATAAAGCAGCATAAAAGTTCGGCTCCCGTAACAACTGGGAAGAAGAGCTGTCATGCTTGTCATTGTGGAGCTTTCTGAATGTTAAAAATCTTTCAGAGTGTAATTCCTGCTCCGGAGCTGCACTTTCCAGAGGAACCTGCGTGCCAAGAGACAAGTTAATAAAAAAAACTGAGTCCAAATACACACTTTGTAATGAATCATCAGCCATTTTCCTCTCAAAAACCAACCAAACCAGCAATATTAGGGAAGCACAAGTGCATTTTCTGATTGCCTCCTCTTCCAGATCTTGGCAGTAGGAAATGTGTTGAGAAGAGCCACTGTTCCAGTAGCAGCTCTGCCCTTAAAGAACAATGATGCATCACTTTGTTCCTCTGCATTGATCGACCTCCTTTTTACCCCATTATATTTCCTTGTATCTCATGCACCAAATGCTAGAAGGTTTATAATTTAGTATCATATCAAGTGCTTTTCTGAAATCAATAAGCATTACATGCACTAGAATACTTTTATATAACATACAGGCAATTGCAGTGGGTTTGGGTATCCTGTTTGTCTGACCTGTTATGTTTTATTAACCTACAGTTCCTACTGTTCATTGGGCTTTTTCACTCTGTAGATTTACACATGAATTGGTGGGTATTTTTGTCTTTATTTAAGACCATGTAAAGTTTAAACAAATTATTGTAGTTTCTCCAATTTTTCTGTTAAAAACCATTTTCCTGCACTTGTTCAACCAATAAGCTTTTATTATTCCCATTTTCATATACTCCTTTGATTTGGTACTGACTTGAAAGTGCACAGTAAGGAAACTGAACTAGTTTACATAGGTCAAGTTAAGCATATTCTACCTTTTTGTGACATCCTGGACTTCAAATATATATCTGTTGCTGATACTGGTTTTTGCTAGATTCTGGGATTTCTCTTCCCTGTAAAAAGCAATACATATTTTGCTTGATTTTCTGTAATAATGTGCACACTGTAGCTTTTAGTCTGGTCTAGAAGAGAAAATAGACATATTTTCACTATGTCATATGTACACTATGTCAGTCTACATAGATAGTGTTATGTCTATGTAGACTGACATAGCAAATTAGCCCTAAGCTAAACAGAAAAGTTGTCAGGGTTACGATAGCACTAGTTTTGGGTTAGAGATAAGCTTTTCTGGTAGGTATTGTACAGGAGTTCTTTCATCATGACCCTAATTTCCAGTTCCTCTTAATAAGGTGGAGTCACATCAGGATGCAATTGTGGTTTCTCAAACCTATGCCTGTAGTGGAGCGCAATACCAATTCCAAACAAGAATCTGTTTTAATTTGTCTTTAAGTACACAGTCCAAGGGAGAATTAAGTGCATCATGTTCATGCGGCATATCCATGCACCTGATCCTGGTAATTGTAGTAGGCTCCATTCAGGCTTCTTCAAGTAGCCTTGAAGGCCTGCTGCCAACAGCTGGTGACTTCTCCAGGAGCACCATTTGGCAAGGTATCCTGTGTCTCTATACAGAGCCTCCTTAAAGGTGATGACTGAAAAATACTGTAATTTAGCAAAAGAAACAAATAGTTTTTTCAGCTCTTCTACCTACAAAACATAACAAGCATCTTATTATGCAAATTATTTTGATGATCTCTGGGAAAGCATAGCACAACGACTTCATGGGTGGGAAGAAAACTTTTGCTCTGGTGTTTGCTTGCAGATGAGTGCTTTGAGATAACAGGAGTAATAAAATGCTCTTCTTAGGTGAAGAATGGATTCCGTGCAGATTCCTGACAATATGGAAGTTTTACTTTCTCCATGTTGCAACATTGCTCAGGCCTGCAAATTTGTTGTAGGATGGATTAGCTTTGAAAGATTAGATAAGGATATGGACGTGGATGTAGATAAGAATGGAATTACTGATGATCCAAAGTCATCTTTCCACTTCATTAAGCAACTGAATGCTAAACAAGAGGTTGTCACACTCGAATGAGCAACAACATTACTGCATTTGTGTTGTTCAATGCCTTTCTTCTCAGCTGAAGCTTGGAGTGGCATGTGATGGACACACTGAAAAGCAGAATGAAGAGCACAGATAATTTTTATTTTAAAGGTTGCTGAATGCTTGCCTTTAGAAGCCATTTCCAGTTGTGTTCAGCAGATGTTTGCCAGCTCTTAACCACTTGACGAGCATTGACTTCTGGTAGTTTGATCTTACACGTGCATAATAAATGGGAATTAAATACCAGATGACTTTTCTAAGTGAGAGGAAAGGAAAAGAGGGTCCATCAGGTGCCCTCATGGCTAAACCTGCATCATAATCAAGCCGAGATATCTCTACCCTATACCTCAAAGGGACTCTTGTCTTGTGTGTGCTACAGCTGTCACCCATGGTAGAGCACAACTATTGAATCGCACATTTCCAGATAAAATAAAGTGTCAGATTTGAGCTGGACTTCTCTGCAGAAACACCTTCACCCCACACACACTCCCCTCTTGTGGATATCATCTTTACTCCCAAATTCTCTACCCTCGTCTCCAAGGTCAGGGGAGTGGGGGCTGCAGTCAGTCCAGAGACACCTTGTCTCTGTCACTCCTTCCTCCTCACGCTCTTCCCCTGCTCCGGTTTGGGGTCACTCCGACAGGAAACAATCCTCCATGAATTTCTCCAATGTGAGTCTTTCCCATGGGCTCCGGTTCCTTACCAACTGCTCCAGCATGGATCTCTTCCACAGGGTGCAGTCCACCAGGAACAGGCTGCTCCACTGTGGATCCCCCATGGGGTCACAAATCCTGCCAGCAAACCTGCTCCAGTGCAGGTTTTTCTCCACAGGGTCTGCCAGGAGCCTGCTCCTGGGCCAGCTTCCCACAGGGTCCCAGCCTTCTTTGGACACCCACCTGCTCCAGGAAGGGATCCTGCAGGTGGATCTCTGCTCCACCACGGTGTTCCATGGGCTAAAGGGGGATAGCTGACCCACTGTGGTCTGCAGGGCAATCTCTGCCTGAAGCATCTCCTTTCCCTCCTTCACTGACCTTGGTGTGTGTGCAGGGCTGTTTCTCTCACGTACTCTCACTCCTTCCTCCATCTGCAATTGCTGCTGTTCCCTGAGCAGGTTTTTTCCCCTGTTCTTACAAATGTGACCTCAGTGACACTACCAGCGCTGCTGATGGGCTCAGCCTTGGCCAGTGGCGGGTCCATCCTGGAGCCAGCTGGCCTTGGCTCTGCTGGACATGGGGGAAGCTTCTCATAGCCTTTCGCAGAAGCTCACAGCAGCCCTCCCACTACAAAATCCTCACCATGCAAACCCAACACTGGCCATATATATGATATCACAGAGGCTTATTTTTCTTTTAGTAAAATACAGACATTCAATCTTTATGGCTTGATGTAGGTTCACGTAGAGACAAAGACAAACGTGAGGCATGTCTGTAGAAGGATGTGCACTTGCAGTGTGTGGGGAAATAGTGCACTTAAAACATTTGGCTCAATGCAGCTCTGTATTCTGCCTTGCCACACTGAACAAATCAAAGGTGGCTCCTAAGAATAGCATTCATTATATATGAAAACAGATTAATACATCTCTTGGGAAACTATTTCAAGGAAGCTAAGAAGCTGAGACAGCTCTGAGGAAGAGTCTACATCCTGACCCCAGCCAAAAGTCACTCAGCTGTCTTGCAAATGCTCAGTCTTAAGAATCAAAGGGCACCCAGCAGTTAATGGCTCTGGATAAGCCAGTCCTGAGTTGTCATGGTGTGCTGTCTGCAATGGCTGGACTTTGCAATGCCAGCTGATTTTGAACCTCAGGTCCAGCAGGTGGAAAGTACGGATGATGTCTGTAGCAGGCTCACACCTTGCCAAAAGCACTTCAGCTGCAGCACAGGGCTGCCCTACCTCCCCAGTCCCTTTCCTGGGTGTGTTTCCTTGCCCAGCTGAGGCATTAACCCAGCCTCAGGCTGTGCCACCTTAGGGAGCTGCAGAACCCAAGTGGTCCTACTTCCTGCTCGCTATCAAAACAATGGGGAGAAGTTACAGATCCTCTCTAGAGCTGCAAAGGAACCAGAAGGGTTGTAGAGCCACTCCTTTCAGCATGAGACTTGTTCAGCCATGTTATAGCATCTCATCTGCTGTAAATACAGCAGTAGCTCTCTGATTCTCCATTGCAGACATTGAGCTCATTGAAATCAGCAAAGTGTAAAGCAGATTTAAGAATGTGACACCAGCTACTGCTTTCAAATGACAGTCAGGGTGACTTAAACTGAAAAATGGCATGGTCTTTTCCACCAGTTACCACCTAAATTTCCTTCTTTTGAAAAAATTACAGGTGTCTTATGATAAGTCCTTTTGGGAGACACTACATCCCAATACAAGGCAGCACCAGCACCAATCCTGTATGAATCAAGGTTTTCACTGAACTGATTAGAAAACCTTTATTGCACAGTAGAGCAATCAAGACAAGTACACATCCATTTTAAAAACAAACAAAAATAAACAACCTTTGTAATCTTATGACTGTAAACACTTGTTTTATTGAGTGATTTACCTTCTCCCTACGGAGCAAAGCAGCTATTGCATCAAAGAGTCAGTCATTTAGTCAAAAAGGCAAACACTGGCATTGCCACGAGAAAGAAGAGTTTTATAGCCTTTAAAGCAGCCTGATATACCTGCACCTCCTGCTACCTTTCCAACTGGCAGTGTAGCACAAGTGGATGTTGGCCACCACTCTCTGAGATTGCAGTGGGCACATCCAGTTGCTACAGAGGTCAGACTAGTGTTACTTCATAAGAGGAAGACAGCGATTACCCCAAACAAAAAAGAGGACTAAAACTGAAGCATCTCCATGTTATTGTCAAATACGATGTTGCATTACAAATAACGTGAATGTAATTGCAAATAAAAGCAGGCTGGGTGAGGCAGGGAACATCTTGCCAAGTGATACTTGCAGGACTTGGCTTGAGAGCAGCCCAGAGTGGTCCAGCTCTGGTGTCATGACACCGGAGCAGACTTACTGCAAGCTCGCTTCTTTGCTAACAAAGGCACTTAGAACCAGCTACAATGGTTTTGCTTTGCTTTAATCATTAATCAGAGGCAAGTAAAATGCAATGAAGGAAAGCAAACGTGCACTCCATTGCACAAATACAAGCAGGTATTTGAAAAGCAGGCCAGGTTACCATGGCTAATCTGAGGGAAAGGAGGTGAGGAAGAGGAAGGAGAGGATCTTGGAAGGCAAAACTTTGCTTCATTGGGGAATTTCATTCACAGCAGAGATTCCTGAGTTTTTACTTCACATGAGCAAAAAATGTCATAGTCTCTGCTGAAGGTGAATTGACTTGACTTGTTGCAGTATGGGATTAGGCTGTTTGAGCTGAGATTTTAATCACCCAGGTGCTGGAAACGTTCCTGAAACTACCTCCCCAAGTCTCTTCTCTTTAGCTGCACTAATTCTCCTGTGTCACTACAGTCTAGCTTCCTCAGCAATACACTGCTGCAAGCCTGGCTTATTTGCAAGGAGTACACCAGCACTGAAGGCAAACCTTGCTGGCAAGGCTGACAGTGCAGTCCTCTGGAAAAACAGGGTTCGGATGAGGAAGGAGAGAGTCCAGGCTGACCTGCCATTCACGTTCTTACTTGGCGAGTGTTTTCATAACCGTCAGTCCTGAAAACTGAAAGTGAGATCCAAAAGAAGAATTAGGAAGGGGGAGAGAAAACAGGTTTCATTGATTGCTAGATTTGTAGATTACGGCTATTGGTAAAAATGACAGCACCTCTAGTCGATGGGGTACAGGCTCAAAGCCTATTAATGCACTACAAGTAAAATGATTTGGGGATCTGAAAAGAGAAAAATCACAGTGTGAGATTTAAATCCTACTTTGTATTTTGAAAGCGCCGTTTCAAGAGGGAAAAGTCCAACGCCCCATTCACATGCTAATTCACTTGTTTCAACAAACTGGTATTCTCCTTCACCTCTTCACATTAGCATGAAATGAGAAGCTTGAATCTGCATTTTTCAAAAGACAACCAGGTTTCAAAATTTCCAAAATGCAACTATTCAAAGATGGTTCATACATGCAAAATGCCAGAGTATTGTAAATGCAATACTCATTTGCCTCCTGCATCCAGAATGTAATTTCCATTTTTATTTTAATCGCTAGTGATCCATTGTTCCAGGTTTCTTTAAATAAATGTCCCCCACTGCTGCCCATAGCTTCTGCAGAAACAATTTTGAATATTTTGCAGGCAAAAATAGCAGATGTGTTAAAATTTATGCCATTCCTCTCCAGAGTAGATGACTGATGAAATGCATATATCCAGGCCTGTGGAAATATGAGCCAGAAATAAATAGCAAATGAGATTATCCTTAAATTGATTTCTCTGCAGTACATTCTGATTAACCAGCAAATCAAAGATTTTTTTTTTCCAGCTGCTTCACAAAGATCACATTCTTCATTCTCTGCATCCGTAGCTTCTGGTATGTAAGTGCTTCTTTCAGTTATCTGAGGGCTTTTCTGCTCCGCTCTCCAAAAAGCTGGGTCTTCTTCCTTTCTGTCTGAAGTTTCAAACGGTCGATTCCAATATTCTTTTTGTTCTCCTCAAAAGACTCCACCACAAAATTTGTTGTTCAGATGTTACAGCCTGTTTCAAAACCAGCGGTCTTGCTGAAAGCATTCCGGTGCACTTGTCCTTCTTAAGGTGTTAACACAACCCCCAGGACAATGTGTCTGGGCCAGTGGGACATTTTCTATCACTAGATTATTTCAGAAGTCAAAACCAGTGTGTTTATCTGATAGGCCACCTGTGATATAGTCAGTGGCTACTTCAAGGACTCTGCTGCTGGTGTCATGATGAGCTGTCCAGCCTGAACTTCATAATGGTACCAAAACATCCAGAGCCAGTGTTCTAATCTGCCCCAATGATAATTTACACCCCCCCACCCCCAAATGTTAATGATCACTATGACACCAGTCTACGTGTCACACAAAGAGCAATATCATGCCTTTACTTTGTTCTGGTGTGAATGTGCAGCTGAGTTTCAGATGCTAAACAGCAGCCCAGATGTTCAGCTGCCCGTGACCCAAGGTTTGCCTTTGCTGTAGCACAGCTGTGATGCCTTGGTTGAGTCTTGCTTAGAACATTCTTGCCCAGCTGCAAGAAAGAGTGTAGGCTAATGTCACATGAAAGCAAGTTCACAGGCAGAAGTGAAATTGTAAAGGCGGTAACAGCTGGAAAATACTGAGGAGGGGCAAAAGTTGCAACAGCCTCAGAAGGAAGGCAGAGACTCAGCATACAGCAGCTTGGCCAGACAACTGATCATGGTCCTCTCCAAAGAGCTGTGGAAATGAACACTCCCTCCCAACCAACAGCTGCCTACTTGCATGGTAATACTTGCAATAATTAGCTGAAGTAGTCCATATTTAAGAACTTAGCCATAGTTAATACTTGAGTACTACTTAGCTGAGTAGCCTCTTAGTTGTACCTGTGTAATGCATGTCTTAGTTGATACAAATACTTGCTGTGTGTTTCTAAACCTTGCCATCTTTTAGCATAGGAGAAGGGGCCCAAGGAAAAATGACCCATTGAGGAAAGGTTGCAGGTGTGAGCACTAGTCCTGGCTCTCTCCCTCCTCTCCCTCTGCCCCTGCTTTGCTTCCTCTTGCCACACAGTCACACTGCAAAGCCTGAAATTACCAGATACCACCAACTAAAACAGAGCTGGATAACATGCAGCACTAGATGGTATTGCTGTCTAACAGAAGGGGTTGCTGTGAAGAACTTTTTTCCATGACTAAGTGGCATCAACCACTCTAGGTTAACACCTAGGCCCTCTCTATTCATATTTAAAGAGAGATCAAACTAAGGCATTAAAATTCTGACAGGGCTTCTTTAATCAGAAGAAGGAAGGAATCAGGTCTCACTAGAGGGCACACAGAGCTTGGATTTTATACATCCTGTTCCAAACCAGAATGATAAGGTGAAAGGTGAGAACCAGCAAAGTTGAAAACAGCTACACTGTGTGACTGAATTCTCCTAAAGCCAAATTGCAGCATGCCTTTAAAATGCTTCAACCCCTTGGCATCATAAACTATAGGGTAGGGTAGGGGATTATGTTACTTCTCTGCATGAAATAGAATTTTTTCTGTGTCTGGTACCATGTCCATCAACACTGCAGAAGAACAAACTCCTGGGACAGTCCTGATTGGTACTTCACAGAGAGGCAAGGAGAAAGGAGGGAAGAAAAGTATCCCGTAGCAGGCATGTTCTTAGTGCTCAATGGCAAAATTCTTCACAAGCTTTAATTTAAAGGAAACAACAGATGGCATAGAGATCACTGACAGACAAATTCAAGAACTGTTCCTACATGAGGACTGGAAGAACTTTCACATTAACTATCAGGAACGGTATCTCCACATAAATTTGGCCACTTGAGTTGCACCTTCGGGCTACGTCTGTACAGTGCAAGGGTTTGCTTTGAGGACTTGGTATTTCCAATTGTTCACATTTTGGACTAGCTCTAGGCTGGTCCCGTGGGCAGGGGTGGCCTGCTGAGGAGCTCGAGGTGTGCTCCTGGAGCACATTTCCCCCTGTAGTTTCCCACAGTAGGCATCCTATCCTGCTGGAGTGCTTGGAGGTCAGCCCCCCCGGGCAGCCCAAGGCATCACTAGAAACATGATTAGGAGGTTTGCTTCACGGACACAAATCCAATTTAAACCGTTACCGTAGACACAATCAGACTGACAAGCTGTAAAAATGCATCCCTGAGGAGTTGTTTGCTTTGTGCCAGGCGGGGAGTGGACTTCAACACAAGCTGGAGAACCAGCCCAAGGTCCGGCACGGTGTCTCCGTGTCTCACGTGGAGGGCAGGGTTCAAGAGCTGCATACGTATATAGCCTCACATGCCATTAACTTTCTTGTGTTGACAAGGATGAAATTCGAAGCAAAGGGTACAATAGGAGTAATTTCACTGAATTTGTGATTATTGCAACACACAGGAGCACTCTATGCTGAGGGAGATGGAGTGTCCACCTGGCAGGACTAATAGAGTAGGATCTGAGCAGGAATTGAGAATGGCACCCATCACCTGCTTTGATTTACCTTTTTTGTCTACAGGGATGGTGAAGAGGCAAACAAGCCTTGATTCTTACTGTTTGTAGTAAGAAGCAATCTTAAGTCCTATTGGGGACCGCAAGTGAAAGGATGGAAGTGGTAAAAATATTCTGTAAAAGTTGTTCTTTCACACCAGTACCCAGGAGGAGCTTCACTGTGCATTATTCCTCCCAGATAAATCACAGATCCCCCCCAGCCTTCCAGATGTGTGACTGCTGCTGGAGTGGCAGCCAGGGTCGTATCACTGCTTGCAGACATTCCCCAAAGCAGCCGAAACAACACGTCCTCCAAAATCAAAGACGGCAATATTAGTTAACTGAAGGCAAAGAAATTGAGCTTTAATAATAAATAATAATTTGCTAATAATAAAATAAAATAAATAATTTTGCTAATAATAAACTGCAAGCCTGCCAGTGAAGGCGGGAAGCTGCAATAAAAATATGATACACACAGAGCCGGCCTGCGCACGGAAGAATTGCGTGTCCCATCGATGCCTTTTTCGGGCGTACCTAAAACAGAGGCCAGACAAAATTTAGAGAATGAAAAGTGGATGTATTTAATGAAGGGCTTTCAGGTACATTAAGGGCAGATGAAACTTCCCCATGGGGCTACACCCAAAATGGATGACTGGTCATGAGTTTTCACACTTTTATAAGTTTGGTCCATTTGCATATTGGGGATTGTGATAAATTTTGGGAATAATTCGTGTTAACTGTAGAAAATAATACTATAGAAGGAATTGTAACAGTAGCATATAAAATATAACTAACAAAAGGTAAAGGGGGGGGAATGCCAAACTTCCCGAGAATCCTTTGCAAATACATAAAAATTAACCAAGTAATAAAAGCTCTAGCCAACAGCAANGTGTCCTTGATTTCCAGGCCTAGAGAGGTTTTGCCTGACCCAAACGCGAAGACAGTAGCGCTCTATATGGCATTTAGAGCCATACACCGAAGAATCCCAAATGCACGAGGAGCACACAAGCTGAAATCCCTGGGGAGGGCTCCGGGAGCCGGCAGAGCAGTGAGCTGTCTCGGTGTGCCATCTAGTGCCTGCGGGCCGCCGTGGGCACGGGCTCCTCGCCTCTTCCCTTGGCAGAACAGCTGTGCGGCCCAGATGTTGGTCCCGATGCTTCCACCCGCGGTTGCTGGGAATCTGATCGCTGGAGAAGGTAAGAGGGAATGGGCTCAGCCTGTAGAGACCACTTCTCCTTAGGTGCAGTCCCTGCAGTTTCACAGGGAGATTCGCTCTGGAATCTGTGACATAACTGACCCTGTGGCTGCTACAGTGAATTCCTCATCTGGGAAGGAATGTAG
Source organism: Oxylabes madagascariensis (assembly GCA_013400675.1). Lineage (NCBI taxonomy): Eukaryota > Metazoa > Chordata > Aves > Passeriformes > Timaliidae > Oxylabes > Oxylabes madagascariensis. The sequence continues at coordinate 16,014 of VYZR01083567.1, forward strand.
AAGCAGCAACGCTGATACTTAATGTGAAAGTTCTTCCAGCCCTCATGTAGGAACAGTTGTTGAATTTGTCTGTCAGTGGTCTCTATACCATCCGTTGTTTCCTTTAAATTAAAGCTTGCGAAGAATTTTGCCATTGAGCACTAAGAACATGCCTGCTATGGGATACTTTTCTTCCCTCCTTTCTCCTTGCCTCTCTGAAGTACCAGTCAGGACTGTCCCAGGGTTTTGTTCTTCTGCAATGTTGATGGACATGGTACTAGACACAGGGGGGGTGAGGGAGTGAAGGTGTGACACTTTTGTTGGTTTGTTTTCCGGACAGGGAAATATCTCAAATACTGCGATTTTGACTTCATTAGCAGAATTAAGTTTCTTCTCATGGTATGGTTCTGAAACCCCTGGAGAGACTGTGGAATAAAAAGAAATTAAAAGGGGATGAATTGTATTTTCCATCATGGCACAAGCAAATTCAGCCTCTTTTGCTAGCCGGGTGACAGTGTGCTGGAACCTCAGAGGTTAATGATACTGATCATCTCTGATTTTTTTAGTGCAACACCATTGCAGGGGTTTCTTCATCCAGCTTCAGGTGGCAGAAGAGTACAGAAAGAAGATAAGAAAACTTTAAAGCAATTAATCACGATTTTAAAGAAAAAACAAACAGCCAGCTGACATTTAGTCACACTTGACTCACCTCTCTTTAGGAGAGAGTTTCAACAGGATTGGGTACTCACATGGAGGAAGAGCACTGATAGCAAGTCCCATCTCAGTGACAACTGTTTACAGAGAGGATTTGCCGTAGTGTCAGGGAAATCTGTTTAGTCTGTTAGTGGAAATCCTACTTGAGGATGGGATAAGGTCAGTAATATTAGCCAAATCCTATTAAACTGATAAAGGATTCAGATCACTTACTCAAAAAGAGCCATTCAAAGAGAGGTTTTAAGTCTAGAAAATTAAAAATGATAAATCTAAATTAAATCCTTTTAATATCTCTCCATTTATCAGCATTCCTTTCCTTCAGGGAGAGACAGACTAAAATTGATGATGCGTTGCTGGCAAAAGACTAGCATTGTCTCTTTTTTAGAGTTATAAAGCAAATCAAAATCCCACTAAAATCAGTACAAGAACAATTTTAATCGTCCCTTTGCAATGGATTGATGAATGCAGCTTTGCTGAAGAAGCTGTAGCACAGGACAGGAGCGAGGCTCACCTGGGAGCTGGTTCCTTGTGGACCTGGCTGCTGCCTTGCAGTGTGACATGTCACTTCAGCTGTTCAGGAAATGAACAAAACACACACCTTCCTGTGGCCTTCCCAGGGATGTGGTCTGCTGGACCAGCACTAAACAACAGGGCAGTTTGTATTAAAAGCAGAGAATGGCTTGAGACCACTATCAGCTTACAGAAGCCATCTGGTTTTCTGACTCATAATTATGCTGACAACAAAGATCATCTCAACCTCACAGTTACTTACCTGGGGGCTCAGAGCTGCCTTGGGCCCGCTGCAGGCAGCCAAACAAGGTAGCATCTCACAAGAGGACTTTGGCAGATGTCCCCCATTTCAGTAAGGGCCAATTTCCCCAGGTGGTCTGGGGCGGGAGACTGTGATCTTTGGGCCTCCATAAGGGAATTTTAAAGGGAGGAAGGAGCATAAAAGAACAGGTTGCCTAGTAGAAAGCAGCATGTAACCAAAAGGCTAAGAGACAAAGAAAACAATTGGTTAAGCTTTAGCTCCTTAACATCATTCCTAGGCAGACAAAAGGCAGGACTTGGTCTGCCAGATGATCTAAAGGCTTTGATCTTCCTTGCTTATACAGTGTGGGTTCTTCAGCAATTCCCAAGGCAGCTGGCACTGCAGAAAAAATTATCCCCAAGTTACCAGGTGTGTCTTTTGTAACACAATAGCTGCTCAGTAAGAACCAGAGTGAAATGGCCAACATTACTTCACTGGAACTTGAAATTCGATCTTTTTTAAAAGTAGACGCTAAGGTACATAGGGAAAACAAATAGCTTCAGGAAAATAAGCAATCATCTCCACTATAAATCACGAGTGTTAATGTATTATCCCCTCTCAGTCAATTGACCATGCTCTCTTTACCACATTAAATACAAGCAGTGTGGGGCGATGCTCGACACAGGAGGGGGAAAAGAAGATGGTCTCACAGCTCTGTGTGTTTGACTTAGGAGATATTGCCCATAACCAAAGCAACCAGATCAGAAGTGAACAATTTCTTTTGAAGCACAGAAGCCACAGCAGCTGATGTCATGAACAAAAGTAGGCAGAACAGAAACAGCAATAGAAAAAGGGATATAAGGCTTGCAGCCCAGAATTTCACAAGCAATAGTAGTTCATAAGCAATGAGCTATAAAAAGCAAAACCGACCAAGAAAGGGAGTCATCCTCTTGCATGAACATGCAAAGCCCTACCACCTCTGTGTGCAGTTCTGGCAGGGTGAACGGGCACGGACACAAATCACAAATGCTTCCTCTGTGAAAGAAGAAAAGCAAACTGTATTTACATTCATCAGAAAATGCATTGAGAAGAGAAAGCTCCAAACAATTATGGCACTGGAAATGTTCAAAACACGTTACCTAAGTCAGAGGTACTATTCCAGTACGGGAATTCCCGAGAGCTGACTCACAAGTACCTGGAACACAATTCCTATCTCAGTGCAAACAGTTGCCATAGATATCTGCAGACAAGCGAGAAGACAGAGCTGCCCAGAAAGAACCACATTTCCATCCCAGGGCTTCTCCAGGCAGCCCTTTCTGCCTAAAGAGTGCTGCTTGACAAAGCTTTGGGAATCAGATGCCATTTAAAGCTTCCCTACCTTTGATGGCTTTCTTTTTTGTGGGGGTCTCTGCTTGGAGGCCTTGGGAGTTTAAAGGCAACACGGTGAGAAAAAGCAAAGAGAAGCCCCACGTGCCCATTGTAGGCAAGCAGAGCTTACACACCACACTCTGTGGCCACTGCTCCCCTGGCTGCACCTGGACCTCTGGTCGGCTGCCTGCTCACATGGAGAGGGCTCTTCTCCTTGTCAGTACCTGCCAAGTCACACCCTGCTTGTCAAAAGCCACAGCGCGCTCACACCAGGACTAACACTTGGGTGGAGTTGGCTACCAGAGATTAAAGTCACTCCTCTCCTTTTAGAGCCCCGTGGTGACAGGTCACTAATGCGCTGAGTTTTCCTAGTGCCATGCTCTAAACTACAAGGGCAGCATCATTTACCAGCAAAAATACCTGGTTTATACCAGCTACTGTTATCAAATAATACACAGAATATATTGAGTTGAAAGGGACTCACAAAGATCATCAAGTCCAACTCTTATGTGAATTGGTCCATACAATATTCAAAGCCACAACCTTGGCATTATTATCACCATGCCCTGACCAACTGAGCTACGTCAGGATGTTAGAATTCAGGGTTGGGGAAACTAAGGTAGAAAATTTGTTTGTGTTTTCCAACTACATTTGTTTCACCCATGTATATATCTGCTTTCCTAATTAATTGTCCTACCTAGACATCCTTTCTTTCTAAGGCATTCACAGGGCATTCACATTCCTAGGAATGCTCCGAAGGATCAGAACATGGGTGTCCTGAGAGGGTGCATTTGAAAGTTTGCAGAACTCAGGCTAAGGTCCTAATCAGTTTGTTGTCTCCCTTTAGGGAAAATAGAAACATGTAATTCTGGGAAAGTCTGCATTAACAGGAGCAAGAATAAAGAAATACATCACCTTAAAAAAAAAAATACCCACAATTCTAGAAGATAATGGTTTAATTTTTCAAAATTATCATAGAAAGTATAACTCTGTGGAGAAACAGTCTAAGTAAATACAAGAACACCTTACACAACAGACACCAGTGCTGAAAGAAGAGTAATAGAACTCTGGGGAAACCAAGCACACCACTTACATGCCAGGGAAATTAGTCCTTCTACCATTAGCCTTTACATAGGTTTTGATCTTATACCGTGTGTTAATTATTTCCAAATCACAAGTGCAAACACTCACCCTGATTGGAAAATTAGCAGATTTCAAACTCAGGTAATTTCACCCTAATGAGGAACTTGTTGAACTGAATTTAACAATTAGCTCACACCCTTTGCTGGCTGGGTATGACAAGGCTACAGGGAGACAAACCCAAAACCCACCTTTTTCAGTAACTGGCAATAAAAGTTCAAATAAATTCAAAAACTGTTGCCATGCTGCTTCTAGTTCCTGCTTTGGCTCTTAAGGCCGGGGTTTGCCAAGGGTGATAGATGGGGAGGTGCTGCCTATCCTGAACAACTCTCCCTTTTGCTAGGAGCCAAACCTCAGCAAAATGGATTTCACAGCTTAAAAGAGTTAAACCTCTGATGCATCGGTCAATATGCACAACACGTGGGTAGAGCTAACAAGGTAAGGTGCTCGCCACCCTTGATAAGGCACCGGAGCCTCCGGGGCTGGCTGGGCTGCTTCAGCCAAGAGGGGAAGGGCTCAGCCTTGACATTGCTCAGCTGCTGTTACTGGCCTACTTGGTTATGCTTCCACGGAGTTTTGAATGCTGTTTGTGTTGTTTTTTTCCAAATTGAGAACCCTTGAGCTGCTAATTGTCTCTGTGTTAATACACTCTTCTCCCTGTGGCTCTGCTCTGCAGAATGTCTGGCAGCACTTTCTCGCAGCTTAGCAGCTCTCCGAGATGTCTGCACCAATTTCAGCTTGTGTGGAAACCGTTCCTCGGTTCCCAGATGACATCTGTGATCTGATGCCTGACTCTCTAGAGGGGAGACTGACACTTTTCGGCTGCTAAATTGCATTAAAGGAAACAAAAGTCATTTTATCCTACCACTAGTTCTCTACGTATGCTGTGAACCTACCTGCATGAGGGATGTTGGGCAGTTAGGTCTTAGAGAATGGGGCTTAGGTGTAGTTGTGAAGGGAAAAAAACACCTGCAAATGAAAAGGAAATTGTCTTTGGACAATTCTCTCACCTTAGAACTGACCAAAACTGTCCAAAATATTGTCAAAATTTGTCTGATTTCTCACAGAAAAATGTAAAGGCTATTGAATAAAATCTTCTTCCTGTTTTTCCGTGCACTTTCTATTGTAGGGATTCCTTTTCCTTGTTTGAAGAACAAAAAACGCTATTCTGAGGCTTAAGCAGCACACTAACTGCTCAATTATTTCTCAGGAAGTGGCATCGGTATAGGTGTAACAAACATCTTTCTCATGCAAAGAAATGGCAACAAATAGAGTAATGGGAGAGAAAGAAAGCAAAAGAATATTCGGCAAAATAGGTTTTGAGCACTTTCAATCTACTGCTTTGATTCTGTTCATATTGTCAACCAGCACAACATAGAGACACAGCCCTCTGGATTTCCCTGCTTTGCTTCCCTTTTGCTAAAACAAAGATGATCATGCTAATTCAGACAGCTGTTAGAATCACCCAACACTTCATAAGGGATCTAAAGCAGTTAAGAGGTCGGTATGTTATCTAACCCTCTTCCCCCAAAAACTGTGTCTTAAAAATAGTCATCCATTTCACCTAGGAGCTGAGGAGGTGCAAGTAGATTCATGAGCTGTCCTGAAGGAACACGTGAATGGCTGTCAGCAAAAGCAGCAGACTTTTTTTCGGAAGGGTAAGGAAGCCAAATGCCTCAAATTATTCAAATTATTGAATAGGTGGAGTTGTTGCAACAGACCTATTGTAGCATTTGCATTAGGTGTGCAGCAAATGATTGTTGTCTTCTCTGTTATCCGTGAATCTTCAGGGCTTCTCTACTGCTTACCTATGCCCTAACTTGTCCAATTTGCCATTGATTATATCCCAACAGAATCACAGAATATGCTGANCAGTAATGTCACCCAAATTCCTCCCCCTGCTCCAGTTCTGGGAATCATAGGATCACAACTATTGCTGGGGGTATTTTTTCTGGTTTTTTTCTTTGGAAGCAGACATTGCATAGGAAGGAGTCCTGGGTCTGCAGGCATGAGCCTACACCCTTGCACGTCCTCCCTGATGGGTTTGTTCTCAAGCAAGGGAGAACAGGGCAGAGGCAAGTGTGAGGGTGAAGGGGCAGACAGGACGATTGGAGGGTGGGATGTAGGGATAAGGATATCTATAGCCAGCATGGAGGGTTATATCTAACCCTCTTAACTCCTGAAACACGTCCTTTGGGCACTAAGGCATGAGACCCTTGGTGAGAGGCCTGAGACGTGAGAAACGCAAAGGCATGGCAAAGCTCGCCTTTCAAGGAGGTTTGCTGAGGGAACTTCTTCAAGGTTCCAGCCAACAGGAGCCCACGCCACACCACGGTCTTCTGAAACAAGAGGGATTCAGCTACTGCTGCTTTAAAATTAATAGCTTGAAGGACAGGTGGAAAAGAAGAGCATGGAGCAGCTTCTGTTTCCCAGCCCACTCCTGCAGCACTACAAGGTGTTAGAGATTTCCCCTCCTTGTGTGTGGGCTGTGTGCCCCTGCATGACACTCCGTGAGATTCCACGGCCAGCGTTCACCCTCCTGCCCGCATCTTTAGCTCACAGACACCCAAAGCACATGATTCATCTTTTCCCACATTCTAATGAATTACTTCCACGTGCCTGAAGCCTCTCAACCCTCAATCACACGCCTCTGTGTATGCTTATCTCTGTTTAATGTCGTTAATCACAGAAAACACTGATAATATTACCTTTACCCTTCCTCACACGATAATCCTAGGCAAACGCGGTATAAAGGTTATGCACTCACCCCAACACTTATTATTTTACTACAGCTGTATAAAACGAGTTGTGAATTTATGTTCTAGCTCTTGTCAGCTGTTTTCAAATACTTCAATCACAAACACATAGTTGAAAGTGACCTAAAGGAGATGGTTATCAGAGCCGAGACTGGAGGAATTTCTGGCTCTGTTTTGTTTTTCCACCCCCAGACTGATTAAGGTCCAGCTTGGAGGTGGTGACTTGCAATGTTTTCATTCCAAGAGTACCTGAAGGAAGTACCCTCAATTAGGCAGGACACAGCTCTTGGTCTGAGCTAGAGGAGGGCAAGAAA